>JAHPZR010007183.1:0-29010 GCA_019787425.1 Platygyra sinensis | reverse complement strand
GAAATTATTTTAACATATTTTACAAGCAGTTTCGGTTTTCGGTTTTTTTTACAAGCAGTTTTGGTTTAAACTGAATTAAGTTCGGTGAATTAAGTTCGACGTCTGAATCAACAGGCGTACTTTAGTTAATTGGGTCGGTCTAAATTCGAATTAAGTTCGGCTCGTGAAAAGTTCGGCGTCTGAACTGGGCCTAAGCAGTATTTTTGTGTGGCATCCACAATGCGTGTGAGTATGCTTGCTTTAAGAAAATACACGCCTGTCTTGTAAGACTGAAAATTTGAGGTGAAGAGCTGACAATAAACTGTTTCAATATTTTGTTACATTTGTCGTGATACTTGTTCACAAGCTGAAGACGGCAGACAAAATTCACTTGGAATTTTGTTGTCCTGGATCGCTCTTAAAATGAAAACAAAACTTACTTATAAATCAAATGGGGGCGGGGCGGGGGAGTTGAGGGGGGAGGAGGAGACGGAAAGGGTAAGATATATAACGGGAGAGGAAATACGAGAAGCGGAAGTTCCAAGTCTTCTGAGAGATGGGGAGGCGAGGGAGAAATGAAAAATGTTAAGTTTTGTCATACAAGAACGAGAACCAAAATGCTATTTCTTGTATTAACCATCTGTGAGTACGAGACACCTGAATAAACAAGGCAACGAAACGTCCTGCTTGGGCTAAACAACAGACTTGCTTTCTCTTAACATTTGCACAGCTAAAATGGCTAGGATACGTCTCCTAATTTCCAGGGTACGAGAACAAGCCCGAAAAGGCGGGAGTTGGGAGTCGAGACTTTTATTTATTTTAGTATTTTCTTTTCATTTTTCAATGTAAAGTTGTGGGTTATGCATGGGTTTTGATGCATACATGCATTGAAGGCCTAGTGAAACCACTAACAAGAAATGCTTGTGATAACATTCTATTGTTCTCGGGACATTTACTTGCAGTTCTTAGGTCTGTCATATTACCTATAATTATTCAAATTAAGCCCAGGAGGCGAGTCTCATTGGCTAAGATTAACGCGCGCTTTTTCCCGTAGAGAATATGGCGTCTCTCATTAACTCGAAGAAGGCGGAGCAGTGAAACAATAAACTTTCCGTATATTGTTTTCGCTATTGTTTAGCTTGTTCGCACTACTCAAATGTAAAGAGTTTGCTTTGTTGCACCAGACCGAACTGATTCAAAGAAAACTAACAGAAGGGGTTGTTCTTGGAACGCTTTCGATCGAATGTCTTTGAAAATGACCAAGCGCATTCTTTGATCGCAGTGTTCGTACCGCCTGTAAAACCTCTTTATTAAACATTTGCGCAGTTAAAGAGTGGTTGATTCTCAACATATTTGTTTACTTACGCGAGTCAGTAGTGTTGTCAGTTTTTCACTTGTTACGCTCACAAAGCAACGAACTCAAACAAAGTTCGTTGATCGATCGATGGCCGCTCATCTTATTTGAAAAACTTTGAAAACCATCGACCGCTTTTACCGCTTATCTGTTCAAAATATGAACACAGCGCGTCTACTCTTGATCGGGCGCTGGTGATGATCTCTATGAGCCTGCTTTTATCCCTCGCATTTGTTTGCGTTTCGTCGTGATTTTGACGTTGATTCTTTTTCCGAAACCGCCTGATACTTTCAGCTAAAGCACTTCCAAGACGCTCGCCAGCAGATTCCGTTAATCGGTAGCCAAGAGGCAGGATACTTGATTGTAGAAGCTGAAACGCTGTGCTTGGCTGTCCACAAACCTCTCTCAATCTCCAAAGAGCTTCGTCGCTTAGTTGAAAGTGAAAAATGGGATTAACTTCGTTGACAAAGGGGATGGATCGGGGTTTCGACGGGATTTGAAAAGAACTCCCGATCACCTGCGGTTTCGCTTTTCTTGTTCGTTGCGCGACAAGGTTTCGAATGAATCAGCTGCGCCGACCAAATACTTTGAATATGGCGGTAATTGTGAATATTTTACAGTTAAGTGGTTTTCCTGAATGGGTATTGCTAGTTTTGACAGCCATTGTTATGCAGACGTCTGCTTAAGACAATAGCTCTTCCACTGAAAACGCGCCATTTTCAAACACAACTCGGACGGATAGTTCTCAAACTAAAAAGGCCGAAAGTTCCTGTAGACCAATTTTCAAAGTCGAAACGGGGTTTGTTTTAGAAAAGAGCCATTTTTCATTTGCCGTGCGTGAAAGGTGGGAAGGCCGTTAAGATTGTCTGAAAATCGCTTCTGAAAACGGCCTTCATACTAAAAATGGTCGATTTTTGCCCATTTTTAAGCGCAAAAGGCCAGTCTTTATACCTGTTATATCCACTTACTTATCAGCTTAAATTGACGATACAACCGTCTTCTTCAAAAAGCAGCGCGTGAAAGTTGAAGTTATAAGTCGTGGAAGTCAGAAAAGCAAGTTTTATCAACCCTAGTGCGCCAATTTGGGGCCTTTCTTCTCTTATTCAGGGCATTTCATGACACGCATATATTAAAATTTGCCGCTTCACCGGTTATGAATAATCAATGATGTCCAGGCATTCTCCACGATGCTACAACACGTACTTCTTCATGTTTAAGTTAGGACATCTATTGATGCTAAGCAGAGTCCAAAGTAAATCGCATGCAAAGCGACACCATTTTCGTTTCAGGTCTCTTCCGTCATTGTATTTAGAGTTTTATTTTCTGGCCGTAGGTCTTCGGTTTAGATCAGATATGCTGCTCATTTTTAACATGGTTTGGTCATGTATTTTCTGCAGGACAGCTTTCGTTACCATGTGCATTTAATAGACGATCTGTCAACCAGCTGATTGTTGCTACTACACCATGCAGATGAGACCCAACCAGTTCGAAACAGTAATGTTGTCTATGACGGTTGCAATTCTTGGCTTTCAGTTTGGACTCTATCATGTCGTTGTCACGTTAAGCTTTCCACGTGGTAATCAGCTTTGCTTCATTGTTATGTAAACCATATCCCGTTCTCTACCTAGTTTTCTAGGGTTAATAATTCTTTTTGCTAATCACTTCCAAGCTTCCAGTGAACGTTTCGAATATCAAAAATTGTAAATCTAATTTTGTTTTGGTCACTCTGCAGAACTAGTGTGAATGTTAGCATAGTTACTATGAGAGTGTTCGAGATCGGCATCGGGAAAAGTGTTCTATTGTCCCGCGGGCGCGCCATGTTTCCTCGGGTCTGACTTGGCGAATATTCCCTTTACAGGATCTCGAAATACTGCTTGCACCGAGGCAAAGAATTCCACGCCAGTAACGTTGTGCCCGCCGCGGTTTTTCCAAACCTTCCAATATTTCGCGTATCAAAAGGTATCTTTTCGTAGGATACATTCTGATCGGGCGCCAGTTGAGTATGAAGTCGAGGCTTGTCCACCGCGTCAGATAAGGATTGTTCAAACCACAACTTGTTCATTAACACCTGCGCATATGATCAAAACTGTTAACCGCTGAGCAATGAGAGAAAACCAAACTCCATACTAAGAGTCTCCGGCATACGAAAACTACGAAAATGAATTGCTATAAAAGCCATCAATGTTGTAAAAAAAACAAACACGATGACCCTCATTTTTTTAATGTATTTTTCTAATATACATAAAATGATTACCAACTGGATGAAGTTCGAGAGACGGTTTAATACCACTTCTTTTTTAAAAAAGAAGTGGTATTAAACCACTTAAACCACTTAAAAGTGGAATCACCTTCACTGTAAAGTTGCAGAAAGTCCCTTGGGCTGTCAACCCGAGAACATTCGTCTCACATAATTAGTTAACCGTGGGGTGGGACCTCATGGCATTTCAAACATCGGAGCAGATCTAAAAATAACCAGAGAGTAATAAACTTGGGAATAAGACCTGTATGGCTGATGAATTTTTGTACCCTTCATCTTTTCTTGTTCGAAATATGACGCCATTAAACATACCACCGACACGGCGGTTGTGATCCTTTTTCCGCCAGAGGCGCCGATATCAAGCTGTACAACGCCGTTATCGTTGTTTAGAATGGCGGGAGACATGGACGAAAAAGGTCGCTTGTTTGATGCGGGAAAGTTAAAAGGAGATGGAGAAATATCTTTCACTACGTTGTGGTCTAGAATGTCAAAATCGTCCATCTCGTCGTTGTAGATGATTCCTGTGACTTTAGATCGATATTTGGATACAGATCTGTCAAGAAAATAACGAAAAGTATGAACGACAGTGGTAACTGAGGTTTCATCAAAATGACAATTAACAGGCTTTGTACTGAGACCGGTTTGTCCAGAATCATGATCGAGTCTGTGATTGTCGTCTGAAAGGCTGCCTGGAAACACGATGTAGGTGATGACGTCACGCTTTTGTAACAATGTTCTTAGACTTTAAGTCAAGGTGACTCGATAGGCTGAAAAATACAACGTTCATCAAAAATACACTATTTCAAAAAATATAATTTTCGAAGCCCTTGAACACTTTAAAACGCGTTTTGAAGCGTTCTTGCTGAATTTGCCTGTAGATGAGTGAAAAATTCAAGGTAAGTACATCGGTATAGATATTTTTTACGGAGCAACGCCGGGGCATAGCAACGGTTGTTTCCAGTCAGGAAGATCAGTTTCAACAAATATGAACTACACTTTGTAGAACGATGTTATGACATGCACAACTCGATAATTGTCAAAAAAAAAAACCGAAAACACGACACTGCTGTGTAAAATATGATTAAATATAATTTTCGTATGCATTAGCTTTGGGACATGAAAGGTTCGGCGTCCTGAATCAAAGCCGTTCCAAAGGCGAAATTCCCGGCTGAGCCAGGCGGGAAGAACGGTAGAGCCGTTCCAAATTCAAACAGCCGTTCTTAACTGATTCAGACGCCGAATTTTTCATGTACTTAATTCAAGGTAATAGGGTCGGCGTATGAAAATTTCGGCGTCTGAACTGGGCCTTAGTTACAACAAATTTAGAATTGAAAAGATGATCATTATGAAAGATATTTTCATTAAACTTAGTTCAACTTACCAGCTATAATCTAAGCTGCCTATAACAATGATAATTATTGCCGACTAATGTCACACTAATTTACAGAAAATTCAAGAGATAATGCCAGTCCAATAAGCTTCCATATGCATAAGAGTACGTTAAAAGTGTTAAAGTAACATTTTGGGAAACTAATCAGCCGGTTTAAAACAGCTCGGCCTACGAGCTATTCTTTTGAGTTATTTCTCTAGCCTGGAGTAATGTATCAATCACTAAAGAGGAAATATAGCGATTTAAGCAATTTCTGCATTTCAGATTTCTGTCTTTTTCCCTTGAAACAAGAAATCGTTGAATTAGTATTTTTTAAGTTGGCTTACCATATACAGACTACCATCAGTTATATCATGGTCTAGAATAAACGCCTTAATTCTGACAAATAGTTCAAAATCATGTTCTAAATTTTCACTGATAGCAATGAGGAAACTGATTCATATCACATCACAAGTGAGCTGATGAATCTATTCAAAAATCTGGATTCGATGGTTGAAGTGGTCAGTCACAACTAACCTACCATCACTAAGAACTGCTGTACAGACTGGGAGATTGAACTCTCCTATCCCGCTGCCTTTTGTTCCAAACTTTGTGATAAACTTCCCGTTCAGTTCAAACACCTGAACTCTGTGATTCTCTGCATCACAGACCATCAGGTGTTCTGCCTTGTTAACAGACAAGAATCCAGGTTTATTGAACTCCCCATCCCTCTCCCCCTCCTTTCCAAATTGGTAAAGAAAATTCCCATCCCTACTGTAAACTCTGATACAGGATTCACCATAGTCTGATACTATTAAATAGTTGTGATACTGGATACAGTGAATGGGAAGGGTAAGAGAACCCCCTCCGCCAATTTTACGTAAAAACTGACCACTAAGAGAAAAGCTCTTGATTAGTTTGTTACCCGGATCAGCAACGATAATATTACCGTCACTGTCTACAGATAAACCAAAAGGATCCTGAAGCTGGTGATCAAGACTTCTTTTTCCACCAAACTGACTCAAGAATTCACCCTGCTCACTAAAAACTTGGACTCGGTTGTTACCATTGTCCACTACTATAATGTGGCCATTCTTATCAAAAGCTATCCCTGCAGGCCCGTTAAATTCTCCCTGTTTATCACCCTTTCTACCAAAGGATCTTAAGTAAGTTCCATCACTGCTAAATACCTGAATTCTGTGGTTACCAACCTCAGTCACTACAATTTCATTACGTTCGTTCACAGTCACTCCCCAGGGCTTGCTAAGCATTCTAGCAGCCGAGCCTTCTTGTCCAAACGACAAAACGGGTTTAAAATGTCTGGGTTTAACTTCAACCCCAAACGGGCTTCCATAAACGTGATCTTGATTTACCTTCACTGACAGGTCACATTTCCCGGTTTCTTTAGCGAAGTAATTGATCTTGTAGCTGCCATCTTTGTTATCTTGCACTCGAGCTTTCGTTGCACAGCCCTCTCCTTGCTGATTTCTGATTTCCACTATTACACAGTCACGCTCGTCATAACTTTGTTCTCCTTCAGCATTTCTTGTTGTCAAATCAATATGTGCTTCAAGACCGACAGTAGCTTCACTTGTTCCATTTCCTTGGACACTTGACTGATGCGCGCTAGTTTTGCTGACAAATGTTTTAAAAACACCGATTCCTTCCGTGACCGTTTTCGCCATTAATGATTCGTTCTCTGCGAAAATGAATCGACGAAAGCCTTCAAGGTCACAGTCCACTTGGTCGTCTCCATCAGGGACTTCTTCCTGAAAGGTTGTGTTAAATGACTGGTCTACCTGTACAATCTCAGCGCTCGTGCTTCGCCTTAGAAGTGCTTCAGTTTTTTCAATCCCTGTCTCGATAAGCTTTGCTTGTTTGTCCAAATTGTGCTGTTCAGTTCGCAGACGTTCGTGAGATTTCTTTACTTGTATGTCCACTTTGTTCAAGATTTCCTTCTCCGTCGCTTCGATAACTGCCATCAAATGTTCAGTAAATCTGTGTACGTCTCGTTTGACGGCAGCGGCTTGTTCTTCAATATGAATGCAGTTCTCGTCAAGTTCAGTGATTTTCTTTCTCTTCTGTTCCGCTCTATGCTTTTGCAATTCAATCGCCGATTTCACTTGTAACTTCCGTTCATTGGCAGCTTCTTCCAAATGTATTTTGGCATGACCTTCGTGAAGAATGGCAACACAGGCGTTGCAAATGGCAACTTCACAGTCCTTGCAAAAGAACTTCAACTCTTCCTTTTCATGATGTTTCTGTTGGCAAAATGCTGGTCGTTTTAACACTTCCTCGATGTCTTGATCTTGAAAGTCTTTAAGCCCTAACACACGGTGTTCTTTGTTAGCTCGGATTATGTTGTGCCCAGTGATACAGTCGTCACACCAGAATGCACAACATTGGAAGCAGTACAAACTTTGCGCGCTTTTTTTGTCGCAATTTCCACATTTCACTCCGGTAGAATTACACTCTTTGATTGCCAACACATCTAGCAAACTGTTGATGCGAAAGTTGGTCGGTAAGTCCTTTAGGTTTCCACTGTCAGGGACTCTACTCTCTCTTCTACATTCTGGACATATAATGACATTATGGCGGCCACTCGTCCGTAGAATACCGCTTAAACAGTGAAGACAAAAACTGTGTAAACATGGCAGCTGTTTTGGATCTGTGAATGTGGTCATGCACACAGAACAGGATAATTCTTCATGAAGATTGTCTAGCAAGGTTTTTATATCCATAATTAAAGGCGGAAAGACAAACTGGGTTTGGCGATGAAAATACCTTGAGATATAAAATACCGTATTTATCAGACTGATGACGTTGACCAATCATGTGAGGTTTGACATGTTGCCTGATGTGAATCAATTCTAAGAATTGTTTATTTTTTTACCGCCAAGGTTTCTTAGAATCTTGTTTACAATAGCGTGACGACCATGTGATTGCATGCGAAACTCTTAGGCATGCATTAGTCTCAGTCCGTATCACTCGCTTATTCTTCTTGTCTGTCTCTGTCTGTCTCAGTTTGAGGACAATCACTGTTTCAAGGATAATATCTCTAGGAGTGGAAGCTTGGGCTCTGCTTTTTAAAAATGTTTCCAGGAACAGGCGAACCGCCAACTAGTACTCTTTCGGAAGTCTACCTGAAATCTCAATAGTTTCAAGAGAAGAGAATATAATGAGCCAGCCAATAACTAGTGCGGAGACGGATCAGATCAACGTGGTGGCGACCAGCACTTAAACGAAGATCAGTCTACACCGACTTTTTTCGACTTGTTTGACTGTCGTTTCGAGTGTTGTAGCTTTCAGAGAAAGCTTCTATGATTTTTAATAATATTAATGATATTTAATTTAGCTCAGTTTTATGCCTGTGCTATTAGTGAATCTGAATATTAATGAGGGAGCATTCAGAATTCACTTCAATGTATATAATTTTACCATTCGCTACTTGCACATGACCCATAATCCTTTGCGTTGTTGGGGGGTAACCAGTAGAAGAAATGCATGGTATCATGACAAAAATTAGTTCGGTGAGCTCGCAAAACCAGCTACTAATGCTTAAAAGTGCACCAGAATTTACCAAAATCATGATAGGAGAAATTTGTACTAGTTTATAACTAAATGTAGAGAAATTTTTTTTTTGTCCATACATCGTCTGTAAAATTTTCAAGACGACGTATGGACAAAAAAAAAAATCTCTACATTTAGTTATAAACTAGTACAAATTTCTCCTATCATGAGTTTGGTAAGTTCTGGTGCATTTTTAAGCATTAGTAGCTGGTTTTGCGAGCTCACCGAACTAATTTTTGTCATGATACCATACATTTCTTCTACTGGTTACCCCCCAATAACGCAGAGGATTATGGGTATGTGCAAGTAGCGAATGAGAGGATATTTTTTAAGATTTCTATGCATTCAAAGTGGATTCTAGCATTTACTTTCTTAAAGGAATCAGCACTTTAATCTCCTTTTAATACAGACTTTTGATCACAATTCCGTCGTCGCTTTGTTTCTTAATGTTAAGTCTAGAGTTAAATCAATTATATTTTTTATACACCATGAATTACGGTTGATTGAAACACACACTCGACTGACCAAAGGAACATCATGTACACAACTTGATAAATGAAAAAAGTCTTTTATTTCCCAAGTTCTCATCAATGCATTTCTTTAATCAAGTAACAATATTTAACATGCTAGGATGACTTAAAGTGCACCTAACCCCAAAGTATTTTTTTCGCTTTAATACTTCTTTGCACCTGTTTGAAAAGCATTGCGCCTTTTTGCCCCCTTTTAGCCCTAATCTTGACTTTTTACAGGCGGTAAAAGTTAAGAAATCTGGCCATCGTCTGTTCCACGACCGAGCAAGTAATGGGAATGGGTCTATTCCTGCGTTGATGTCACAAACTTCTTTGCATGCATGTTTACAAAGACTTAATACGATGCAAATCAGTCTGTGACGTCAACCCAGGAATAGACCCATGCCCCTTACTAGCTCGGTCGTGCAACAGGTGATGGCTAGATTTGGTAACTTTTACAGCCTACAAAAAAAGTCAAGATTTAGTTTAAAAAGGCGCAGTGCGTTTCGAATAGGTGCAAAGATTTATTTAAGCGAAAAAAATATTTTGGAGTTAGGTGCACTAACCTATTATGGTAATTATGGCTAATTATGCAGGTTATAACAAACTAAACAATTAATACAAAGACAAGCAAAAATTAACAACAACAATCGACCTTTCGGTGTTATCATGACGCCATTGTCAAGGAGAAAAAAAAATTATAAAGTTTGCGGCAAGGTGTAACACTAAATAAGCATAAAGCTAATTATACAAATGTTGTGCGAATTGAATCGCTTTGCACGTTCAGAGTGGGTTTTAGGTCTCTGATGAAAAGCATTTCGTTCACCAAACAATCGAACTTATTCCTACACTTTTTTAGAATGCTAAAACATTTCAGTAGGTCTTTCGGGACTTCGCCGTGCTGTTCGTGGTAGTGTTTATATATTGAAGATGCCTTTTGTTTATGTCCATCCACACGGGTGTATGTAAGTGTCCGCGCGTATAGCTCACATAACCCGCATCACACAGGTCACATTGAAAACGATCAACGACGCGTTGTTGGTTGAAAACCTGTGGCTTGGTTTCGCGTACATAATATTACATAACTAAAAAACTATACATATGGGTTATTGACCATGTGTGAGGTCAAGATGGCTGGATATTGGCCAAGTTCTTTTTTGCGTGTTTGTGGACCGACACGGAGTCGAGGTCTATAAACTCGCAAAAAATAACGAGGCCAATATCCAGCCATCTTGACCGAACAAGCTTGGTCAATAAAAGATTCATTATATGGCGCTCAGATGAATTTTTCTCGCGAGATACAGCGGGTAGTCCCGAGCGGGCATGATAGCTCCATCTTGCCTAGCCTGCTCGGGTAGCCAATCACAGCACAGGATTTGGTTCATCTTGCCCGCTCACGGAGCTAAGCATATGATAAAGATTATTGCCGGGTACTTACTAAATGTTTAGAAACAAGTGGACAGCAGACAACTAAGATACATTTAATCGTATCACAGTTGATATTTAAGCAATAGAGCACTTTTTCGGTGTTTACATAGCCTCATCTAAACACGAGGAGGGTTGGGAGAATTCGAGACAGTTATGCAAACCGAGGCGTAGTTGAGGGTTTGCATAACTTTCGAGAATTCTCCCAACCGTTCGAGTGTTAAGACGAGGATCGTTAAACACGGAAAAAGTGCTCTATTGCTTTTATAAAACAATTCTTACAAATACGCACAAAAAACGTCACAACCGTGTTAACATACTATCATCTAAACACACCTATCGACCAATGAGCGCGCGCGTAGTGGCTCAGTTATTTTATAACATAAGGTATAGATAGATCACTAAGCTGAGCTAATAATTTTTTTCATATTCAAGTTTTTAACCATTTGTGGATATAACTATAAACCTTTGCCTGCAAGACTAGCTGTGTTCAGAAATTAGAGAAGACATACTAGCAGTAACGACTTTCATTTGACTACTTGGGCGGTGATGTCTCTGGTGAACATGACCTTTCACCGGAGGGTTTTTCAAACTTTACAAAAAGGTGTATTTTATTAAAGGTTCAAAAAGGTGTAGTTTATTAAACATGGTAACAATTAGATTTAAACGTAAGAGCATTTTTACAGGTAATACTGTTCCTAGAGGAGGTGCGGCAGTTTAATGGCTAGTTTGTTCGCCTCCGGATCGAGTCGTTCGAGTTCGGGTTTGGCACCAACTGCATGATCTAGGGTGGTTGTATCGGTCCATTGATTGAAGCACAAACACTGTAAAGTATCAACATACAGAGTCGCCAATTGCTGTTATTTTACAGTTCGTTTATCTCTTTAACGATTACACGTTTTATTTTTATCATGGCTTGTTCAGAGACTTAAGTGAGTAACAAAGTTCAAATTTAATCACACCGACATAATATTGCGAGCAATGCATCGATCATCCAGCCTTTTCTCCTAACTGCAACATATTTTTTACAATAACCGATATATATATATTTTTAATTTAACTTTTGCTTAATTGAGGGGAATTGAAATCAGACCATATTCCTTAGGTTGCCATGTGATCACTTGTTTTAAATCTAACACGCGTTGAACTTTGCAACAGAACTGATTGTTAGCATGTCAATATTCTTCTAAAATTAAAACTAAGAACGTTTGTTTAAGGCTTATCTCCCCAACTTTTAAGGTATTCTATATCACAGATACATTGTGTTGAAATCACGTTTTCATAAATTTCAAGTTTGTCATTTGTAATCAGTCATCTTAAGCCTGGTTCACACTGTGAGATAAGCATAAAACAGTGAAAGAAGCATGAGCGTAAACACAAGAAATAAACGGCACGCAATGCATACAGAAGCGATGACGTTTAACAACCATTTCTCAAAATCTGGCTACAAAAGTGGAATATTAACGAACAAGCGAACGCTCTAGAAGTAAATGAAGTACAACCTGTGTGTGGAGTAAAGTGAACAAAGCAGGATGAAAAAAATGCACAGCGGAGTGGCGGGACCTTTCTGTTAATTAGTATCTATTTAGCCATGCATGTTTGCAGCCTTCAATAAGGATCCAGCCATTCAGGAGAGATTCAAATCACACTCAACGGCGGAAAAAAGCGCATTATTCAGAAGCAGCTAAAACAATCATCAATAACCTAATGTTGCAATGAACAAAGAAAGGAAGAAGTAGCCATTGGTCTTGAAAATATTGTCAAACAAGTTATTTCGCATTTAGTTCAATATTCAAGCATGATTTCCACAGAATTGCTATTCTTAAAAGACACGAAAACACATCTCACTGAAACATATATATATAAGAAGTATATTTCAAAACCCAACATTTCCTGATTCTTGTTTGAATATAGCTGATATTTGTTTACCCTGTCTGCTTGGTTTCTAAATTCAAATCGAGATACATTGTAGATAATCTCGTGTAATTTAAATTCATTCATTAAAATGTGGGGGTCACCATGCTCATTTAACATAAAGCGAGCATTTATTTCACTGTCGAGCTTATATAGCGTGAGGGAAATCTCATAAGTTGTGTATGTACAAGCGCTCATGTGTGTGCTAATGACGCAAAAATCGTGCGCAGTAAGGATGCGCAATTCAATGCTGCGGATTCACCTTAATTTCATCGTCCTGGAAGATATTGTGCAAGGCTCGTAGTAACATTGTACGTTGAAGCACTGGGTACAATCTCTAAAAAATCTTTAAAGGGATTACCTTGGGAATGACACTTAATTGATGAAATAACTCTCTTACTTCATCCCCTCTTGATTCAAAGCCATAATTCTTAAGATACAAGAACAAATGATCTAAAACAAAAATGAGAATGTTTTTTTCATCTACTGTGCATAGTCCGCCAATTCATGCTCGTAGTCTTCGTATGCCGGAGACTCTTAGCATGGAATTAGGTTTTCTTTCAATACTCAGCGGTTAACAGTTTTGTTCATATGCGCAGGTGTTAATGAACAAGATTTAGTTTATGGTTTGAACAATCCTTATCTGACGCGGTGGACAAGCCTCGACTACATACTCAACTAGCGCCCGATCAGAGCGTATCTTACGAAAAGATACCTTTTGATATTTCTGGCAAATATCGCATGCCACGAGAAATATTGGAAGGTTTTGAAAAACGCAGGTACAACGTTACTGGCGTGGAATTCTTTGCCGCAGTGCAGGCAGTTTTCCGAGATCCTGAAAAGGGAATATTCGCCAAGTCAGACCCGAGGAAACATGGCGCGCCCGCGGGACAATACAAGACTTGTTTCGATGGCGATCCCGAAAACTCTCGTGGTATTAGTACATTCACACTAGTTCTGCAGAGTGACAAAAACACTACATTAGCTAGCAAAATTAGATTAACAGTTTTTGATATGTGAAACATTCACCGGAAACTTGAAAGTGATCAGCTAAAAGAATTATTAACCCTAGAAATTAGGTAGACCGTAAGCATCTTGTTTGTTCAAACTCAGGGCCATTTTGTGTCTCCTACCCTAATTTCTTGTAGTTAATCAACGATATTTACGCATGATTCTGTGATTAATGAAAAAGAGTTCAGATCTGCATTTCTGCATTTCTCCTTGCCTTTGATATGGACACCATTTCCTAAAATATGTTCATTTAATCTCGTTCCCAACCTTAATGCTTTTAGGAAGGGTTTTGCCCCCAAGAGGCCTGAGAATGGGATTATGGTTCACATAGCAATGAAGCAAAGCTGATTACTACGTAGAAAGCTTAACGTGACAACGACATGATAGAGTCCAAACTGAAAGCCAAGAATTGCAACCGTCATAGACAGCTGTTTCGACGTATTTGGGTCTCGTTAGCACAGTGTAGTAGCAGAATTAAGAGTAAAGTAATTGGCTGGTTGTTTGTCTACTAAATGCACATGGTAACGACCACAGATGAATTCACAAATCCAAATGTTTGCGGATTGGCCAATGTCACATGCAACACGCGTGACAATGGACAATAGGGAAAAAGCCAGAATATCATGTCGTTGTCCCGATAAGTAGACTGCGGACAGGAACAAACTGTCCTGCAGAAAATACATGCCCAAACCATGTTAAAATGAGCAGCATATCGGATCTAAACTGAAAACCAACGACTAAAAAAATCAATATTAAATACAATGACGCAAGAGACCGGAAACGAAAAAGCTGCCGCTTTACGCATGGTTTACTTTCTTGGACTCTGCTTAGCATTGATAAATGTCCTCTCTTAGAAATGAGGAAGTACATTTTGTAGATAGAATAAATAGAATGTTATCACAGTGTGCGTCAATGTCTACTCCAACGCGCACGCACTTAAACTATACCTTACGTGATGCGCAGAAGGTGTGGGCTCGGATAAAAGTAGGCACCGTCCTGCAAACGATTAATACACGAAATAACATTTTGGGTTCTCGTTCTTGTAAGACAAAACTTAACATTTTTCATTTCTTCCTCGCTTCCCCATCTCTCAGAAGACTTGGAACTTCCGCTTCTCGTATTTTCTCTCTTGTTTTATATCATACCCTTTCCGCCGGCTCCTCCTCCCCCTCAACTCCCCCTCCCCGCCCCCCCCCCCCCCCCCCCAGGAGAAAATTCCATTTGATTTATAAAGAAATTTTCTTTTCATTTTGACAACGGTCTGCTACAAATTCAGAATGAAAATGAGCTTGCACGTTTTTTTCGGGATTAAGACTTGACGTTTCGTATGTACTCTACATACATTTTCAAAAAGTAACCGTAAAAACTAAAAACAGCTATTTATACATAACAGAGGTGAGGGGTCTGAAACCTACATTAAGCAAATACTCAACAGTACACTATACAAACTAGAGTATATTAATAAAGCATCAGCTTTTCACTTCCGATGTTGACATTGAAAGCTGGCTCAAGTTCTTGAATAAATAAAGTCTCTTTGATTTTGCAATCATGGTGGTCGGTTTTGCCCTTTCCCAAAATATCAGTGATCCCAGTTAATGTTATGTCCAGTGGTTTTGACGTGGTCAGCAAGATTAAACGCCTTAATGCTGACAAATAGTTCAAAAGCATGTTTTAGATTCTCATTGATAGCAATGAGGGAACGGATTCATATCATATCACAAGTGAGTTGATGAATCTATTCAAAAATCTGGATTCGATGGTTGAACTGGTCAGTCACAACTAACCTGCCATCACTAAGAACTGCTGTAGAGAGTGGGACATTAAACTTTCCTATTGCGCTACCTATTGTTCCAAACTTTTCGATGAACTTCCCATTCAGTTCAAACACCTGGACTCTGTGATTCAATGTGTCACAGACCATCAGGTGTCCTGCCTTGTTAACAGACAAGCAACGAGGAGCATTGAACTCCCCGTCTCTCTTCCCCTTCTTTCCAAATTGATAAAGAAAATTTCCATCCCTACCGAATACTTTGATACAGGATTCATCATAGTCTGATACTATTAAATAGTTGTCATACTAGATGCAGTGAACGGGAGAGGTAAAAGAACTCTCTTCGCCAATTTTGCGTAAAAACTGACCTCTAGGCGAAAAAATCTTGATTAGTTGGTTACCCAAGTCAGCAACGATAATGTTGCCGTCACTGTCTACTGATAAACCACAAGGATCTTTGAGCTGGTGATCAAGAGTTCCTTGTTTACCAAATTGCCTCAAGAACTCACCCTGTTCACTAAAAACATTGACTCGGTGGTTATCACCGTCCACTACTATAATGTGGCCATTCTTATCAAAAGCTATCCCAGCAGGCCAGTTTAACTCTCCCTGTTTATCACCCTTTCCACCAAACGATCTTAAGTAAGTGCCATCACTACTGAATACCTTAATTATGTGGTTATCAAACTCAGTCACTGCAATTTTATTACGTTCATTCACTGCCACTCCCCAGGGACGCCTAAGCTTTCCAGCAGCTGACCCCAGTTGTCCAAACGATAAAACTGGTCTGAAATGTCTGAGTTTGACTTCAACAGCAAAAGGACTGCCATAAACGTGTTCTTCATTTACCTTCACTGTGAAGTCACATTTTCCAGTTTTTTTGGCAAAGTAATTGATGTTGTAGCTGCCATCTTTGTTATCTTGGATTCGCGCTTTCGTTTCACATTCCTGTCCTTGATGATTTCTGATTTCCACTGTTACACAGTCACGCGCTTGATAGCACTGTTCTCCTTCAGCATTTCTTGTTGTCAAAACAAACTTTGCTTCAAGTCCAGCAAAAGCTTTACTTGTTCCGTTTCCTTGGACACTTGATTGATTCGCACCAGTTTTGCTGACAAATGTTTTGAGAGCACCGATTCCTTCAGTGACGGTTTTCGCCATTAACGATTCGTTCTCTGCGAAAATGAATCGACGAAAGCCCTCAAGGTCGCAGTCCACTGGCTCTTCTCCATCCATGACTTCTTCCGGAAAGGTTGTGTCTAATGACTTCTCTAGCTGTACAATCTCATCGCTCGTGCTACGCATTAATAGTGTTTCAGTTTTTTCATTCCATGTCTCTATATGCTTAACTTGTTTGCGCATTTCGCGCTGTTCAGTTCGCAGACTTGCGTGAGATTTCATTACTTGTATGTCCACTTTCTTCAATATTTCCTTCTCCTTCGCTTCGATAACTGCCATCAAATGTTCAGTAAATCTGTGTACGTCTCGTTTGACGGCAGCGGCTTGTTCTTCAATATGAATGCAGTTCTCGTCAAGTTTAGCGATTTTGTTTCTCTTCTGTTGCGCTCTTTGCTTTTGCGATTCAATCGCCGATTTCACTTGTAACTTCCGTTCATTGGCAGCTTCTTCCAAAAGCATCTTAGCATGACCTTCGTGATTTGTCAAGGCACATTCGTTGCAAATGGAAACTTCACATATCTTACAAAATAGTTCCAGTTCTTTGTTTTCATGCCATAACGCTGGACAAAATGCTGGTTGTTTTAGCACTTCTTCTATATCTTGATCTTGGAAGTCTGTGAGCGCCAACGCAAGGTGCTCTTTATTAGCTCGAATTATGTTATGCCCAGTGATACAGTCGTTACACCAGAATACACAACACTGGAAGCAATAAAAACTCTGCACGCTTCTTATGTTGCAATTTCCACACTTCACCCCGGTGGAATAACACTCTTTGATTGCCAACACATCTAGCAAACTGTTGATGCGAAAGTTGGTCGGCAAGTCCTTCAGGTTTCCACTGCTAGGGACTCTACTCTCTCTTCTACATTCCGGGCATGTAATGATATCATGGCGGCCACTCGTTCGTAGAATCCCATTCAAGCAGTGAAGGCAAAAACTGTGTAAACATGGCAGCTGTTTTGGATCAGTGAATGTGGTCATGCACACAGAACAGGATACTTCTTCATGAAGATTGTTTAGCAAGGTTTTTATATCCATGATTAAAGGCGGAAAGACAAGCTGGCTTTCTAAATGAAAACAACAACGAATGGAGTCTTGTGATATAAAAATACCGTATTTCTCAGGCTGCTTTAAAATTGACCAATCACAAAAGGTCTGACATGCTGTGTGACTTCTAAGAATTGTTGCTATTGATCACCGATATTTCTAGGAATCTTCAGTTGATCACAAAAGTGTGATGGATTGCGAAACTGTCACACGGAAGAACCTCTCTGTCTCTCTCTTCATCAGGAGACAATCATTTTTTCCGAGCCCTTTATATTCAGTGTAAATCTCAAACCCAAACAACATCAAACATGTAGTTGCTCCTTTTGCTAAGCAGTATTTTCTAAGCAAGATATTTGAGGGTCAGTCTTCTCTAATTATTTGGTTGGGTGGAATATCAGGATTGCGGAGTATGGAGGGTGGAAAATGACGAGCGCAGCAAATACGGAAAGTAGAAAATGAAAAAAAAAGTTTAGATATTGATAACCGCCGGCCGCCCTGAAAAAAAAATTGTCCCCATTATCAACATGTGATCTAAAAATTGTCCCATTTTCATTTTCCCATTCTAATTTCCCATTCCAGTTTTAGTAACATCCATGTGGAGTGTAGAAAACTAGACGTATACAATGTGTAAAAATTCTCGTCATTCCAACCATCGGCAGCAGCAGGAAAATGGCACTCAGGTTGGTCGCCGTATTCCTATTATCTCGTGGCCTTGTCAACAATTATTAAAAAGTGCTACGGATGTGATGACAAGTGTTTGCAGAAAAATTTCGTCAGCCACCACACAACATCGTGGTCAAGCGCGTAGTTAGGCGTGTGGTTTGCAGGGACGAAAACATATATAGGGGCGTTAATGTTTAGCAATCACTGAATGAGGCTGAGTAGGATATGAAGAATTCTTCAGATTAAGGAGGGTGTTATCCACCAAAGCCAAAGGCCGAGGTGGATAACACTCTCCGAGATCTACAGAATTCTTCATATCCTACGAAAGCCGAATTCAATAATTGCATTATTATTCATTCAAAATATTTTCGTACGGTCAGTCTTTCTGAGTTCAGTTTCTTCACCAACAATAACACAACCTCGTCCCCAGCTTTTCTCGGTCAACGGTTCAATAAAATGCTGTGGGCTGCACTTTTGACGTCATTTTGATGTCATCGGTGCAATAATCTGTAGCGGGTTGCACTTTTGACGTCATTGGTTGAAGAATTTGGTCAACAGGAGCTGGTTATGGTGAATTATGGGTGTGGCTGTAACCAATCAGAAACAGGGAAATATAATTTGAATGCACAATTAACACTTAATGACTGGTCGCGAGGGGAACAGTGAATCTTGTTTCCCGAGACTATATAACAATAAACATTATTATATGGCTCTGAAAACGATATTGACCGCGGTCTAGATTTCCTCATTTAGATCGGCATCTAGACCGTTAATGTTTTGCAGTGAAAAAGTTGCAAACTTAATGCAAAATCATTGACTTTTTTCATAACAATATTTATTTCTGTAAGTGCCAAAAAGCTGATGAGAATAAAAAAAAGGTAAAGAGGACGAGCTAACTTTGGAAGAATTAATTTCGGCTCATCGCCATT
The DNA here is from genome assembly GCA_019787425.1 of Platygyra sinensis. Lineage (NCBI taxonomy): Eukaryota > Metazoa > Cnidaria > Anthozoa > Scleractinia > Merulinidae > Platygyra > Platygyra sinensis. The sequence continues at coordinate 10,033 of JAHPZR010007183.1, read as the reverse complement.
CGCAATCAAAACTATCAGTTAGTAAAAACCTGAGTTACATTAAACGAATTAATTGCTCTCCTCTAAATCTAAGTTTGACCCACCACAACACACACAACCCTTGGGTGTAGCTCGCTTCAAGCCAAGCGTTCGTTTTATTTCTCTAGAAGACTGATCAATACAGCATATAACAATGTAACAATAATACATAAGCTTACAAAATAAACTATGTAACATACAACTAAATTCGTAAAGAAACCGAAAACTAACTGAAATGAGGTCGTGGAACAACAGCTGGGTGAAAAACCTCCCCGTACGTCCCCTTGCTCCTAGGAGGAAAACCCCAGGCCAGCTGTACCTCAATTTCAACGGTCCCCCGGGCAAGACCAAAAAGAAGAAAAAGTAAAGAACTAAAGCCTGAGATACAGACAAACGTGAAGACAAATAATCCATTACATAACCGTCCTTAGCCCAATCACCAGACCAGCGGCCATGCCGCTGAAAAAGACGATCTGAAATACCAGCTTTGGCGGCGGCAGCCCCGCCACTCCTAAGGCTATGAGTACCAATAACAGAAATATAGTAAATGGTTTGAACCCAGGAGTATCAGTAGTTCGTATTGTGTGATCGTCCGGGTGAGTGTGGTTCTGCAACAAGTAAGTCGACTTACTTGTTGCAGTAGTTGAGTCTTCTGTGGCAGTAGTTACATCGATCATCGACTTACTTTCAGTACCGCGGTAAACACTACAAACAGTTACATGGAACAGCCATGGGGTCGCCTGTTTCTGTTGTTGTCGCTGAAATTGTGATGCAACACGTGGAGGAACGCGCCCTTGCAACTTGCCAACAAACAATACCACTCTGGTTACTCTACTTTGACGACACCTCTACCGCCGTTCACAAAGACGAAATTGACGCTTTTCACGACCACCTTAACGAACAGAACGCTGACATCCAGTTTACCAAAGAAATCGAAGAAAATGGCAAACTTCCTTTTCTAGACTGTTTGGTAAGCCGCGACAACAACGAACTACGAACGACAGTGTACAGAAAACCGACGCATACCGACAGATTACTTGACGAATCATCCTATAACCCGACTTCACACAAAGCCACGACTATAAAGACTTTAACGAGACGAGCGCAACTAGTTTGTGATACACCGGACAACTTACGTGACGAAAACAAATACCTTGAACGTGTTTTCATCAAAAACAACTACAGCACTGACTTTATTAGACGAAACATTTACCGACCTACTGAAGCTGACGCAACGAACCAGAACCCTACACATGTTACTACAGTGAATATACCTTACATTAAGGGCACTTCTGAGACCATCTCACGGATCTTACAGCCCTACAACATCCGTGTAGCCCACAAACCTACACTACGTTACGGCACTTACTGACTAACGTTAAAGACCGAGACGAACCCAACAACAGACAGGGAGCAGTTTACAAGATCAAATGCTCTGACTGCGAGGCCTCCTACATTGGTGAGACTGGCAGAAACCTTAACACGAGACTGACTGAACACAAACGAGCCACGAGAAATGGTGATGTCAACAATCACATTGCTGTGCATCATCAAGTGACAAACCACAACATTGACTGGGACTCTGCCCAATGCTTAACCTACAGTACTAACTATTTTCAACGAGTGACTCTGGAAAGCTGGTACACTAACTTAGAACAAACGCCTATTAACAGATGTCAACAACTACCGGCACCTTACAAACGACTTATCCGCGACGAAAACGAAACCGACAAAAATGGACTTCTAACAGACCGACTTAATTTTGACTAACAATAGATTTACTAACAAAAGACGGATCGAAACTCACCAATGACTTATGACAAACTTTACACGAGTCTTTCAGCCAATAATATCATGGCTTAACTGACCAATCGTTTTCAACTGACCAGACTCGACTGACAAACACTATTCATTTGACTCTGAAGATGACTTCCGCTCACGTTGTCGAAACGTCAGTCACCAACAACAGTTCTTTTCAGAACTACACTCACCCGGACGATCACACAATACGAACTAATAACAGAAATGTCAGGCACAATGTCTTTAAAAGCTTCTAATATTAATTCCTTTAAACCTGTATAACTTAAACCTTTAGACCATGTAGACCGCTTATAACCATACTTAGTTTTCGATAACCGTCAAAAAAAGAGGGAGAGGGCTGACTTGGGCTAGCTACCCCCCTTCTAAATATCGGCTCAAAGCTACCAGGCAAGTTGCTTGCCAGATGAAGCTATAACAACCTAAGGACCATCCTTGTTCTGATCAGTCAAGTTTACTAGATTCGATAAATAACTTTAACATGTCACTCTTGATCTCAACATCTGAACGAACGAGCTTAGCAAGCTCGTCAAATCTAAGAAATGCAGCAAAAGCTATCAAACAAATTACAACGTACAGAACGAATATAATACAAAGAGGCCATCGCATCGGCATTACAGGCAACTATTGTTCTAGCTGGGAGACAGTGATTGGCTCCTTCTTGGATGTGCAGTGGGCCAGTAAACGTTTTGCACCAGAAAGAAAGCTCTTCACGAACGGATGATCCGTAGGAGACCGTTTTCCACCCAACTGATGCATCCAGGCAATGCTGTGAACGGCGGACTCTAAGAGTTGACGCTGTCTTCGCCTCAGATATCAAATGAGGCAAATAAAGACCAAGGTGAAACGAAGATGTGGGAAAAACTGCCAGGTCATGATCACACGCCCGAGACTTCCATCTGTTGTAGGTACATGAATACTTGAATGAAGTACTGGGAGCTCTGCTAGCCAAAGCCGCATCTGGGAGAGATTCCGCAGATGAGAATAAAACATCATCACCTTGAGGAACAGCTGCCCGAAGGCCCGTCCACATTGAAGAGTTGAAAACATCTGCAAAATAAGCGAAGAAAAAGAACACGCACAAAATACGAAAAATCAAAGAAAAAAAAACCGAACGCTGAATAAGCGAGACCGAGATGAAAGACCTACTCTTACACCCCAATATAAATACCCTACTAATCACCCACATACCAGCGCACATGCCTAAACAAACAATAGATACCGACGAGAGCATATTTTCCTGCTAATTCCACAGTCAAACGCAGGAAAATACTACTCTCCTCTAAATCTAAGTTTGACCCATCACAACACACACAACCCTTGGGTGCAGCTCGCTTCAAGCCAAGCGCTGCCCAATCCGAGAGGATGAGAACGGGGAAACAGAGGCCAAACTGCAAAAGAAAAAAACAACACACAAACAAAACTGAGCGAAACCAACTTCTGGCCACAAGCAAACCACCCACCGGCAGAAAAATAACTAACAAAATCTGCGTAAGAAATCCACTGGCAGAAAAATATAAAAAACTAATAAAATCAGCGTTAGCCACCCACTGGCAAATAGAATAGAACTAAAGAAAGTGCGTAAGCCACCCACTGACAGAAAAATGAAACTAAACGCATAAGCCACCCACTGGCAATAAAAGACTACACTGGCTACCTGAAAGCCAGCCACTGACCTCAGGCCGTCTAACAGGCATTTTTTCCTTTCTTTTTTGATAGATGATAGAGTGAAGCCCCCATAAACTAAACTACGGCCACCCACTGGCCTCATTAATCAACAGCCACCCACTGGCCTTATAATCAACAGCCACCCACTGGCCTCACTTATCAACAGCAACCCACTGGCCTTATCATCAACAGCCACCCACTGGCCTTAAAATCAACAGCCAGCCACTGGCCTAATAAACAACGGCCACCCACTGGCCCCATCAATCAAGAGCCACCCACTGGCCTTATAATCAACGGCCACCCACTGGTCTTATAATCAACAGCCACCCACTGGCCTTATAATCAACAGCCACCCACTGGCCTCATTAATCAACGGCCACCCACTAGCTAAAACTGGGATCCCACAGGATATTAACGCGAAAGTCACCCACAGACTAAATCACGGTCACCCACTGACCTAAATACACGGACTGAAGCAAACAACACTAAAACGAAAACTGGACGCCATCCATTGGCACTAAAACAGACAACTGCTGAAAACAACAGGAAAAAAAAAACCTGAAAAGGAACGTTCACAACTTACCAAACTGATGCAGACGAACATCGAGAACACCAACCTTGAACACTAGTGCAGAAACCGGCATTAAAAAAAACGCGCCAAAACCCCAAAAATTAAGATCTTCTCTTCCAAGAAACACAGTGCTATGTCAAAGTTGTCTTCAAAGGAGGGAGGTCCACCCAATCCTCGACGAAATGAGCCAGATGAAGGCCGTCCGAAGTGAGAAGAGGCCAGAAAGGTGCGGAACGCCATAGTGGAACGATCGAAGAACCTTAAGGTCCTTAAGGGCAGCAAGACCTCATGTGTTTCAAAGCCCTCGGAGCAAGATGAGGAGGCGGACAAACCCAGTTGTTATCGAAACTCTACGACCTGGTAAAGGTATCCATAGTCTTACAGCGAGGATTCCAAAACTGGAATCAAATCTAGGTAACAAATGGTTATGTTCGTCAGCAAAACGATCAATAGAATAAGGCCCGCATCTCAAGTCTAAAAGGCGAAAAATACGAGGACTACAAACCAATCATCAAAATCAATAATACGGCTTAAATAATCCGCCTATCATTTTTGGATCTGGGCACCCATTCAGGTTTGATAGAAATTCCATGAAGAACGCAAATCTTAAAAATGCGCTTAGCTTCCTCTTGCAGATTATAGACTTCCGACTGCCGATGTCAATATAAATACACGCAACATTCTGGCTGTCCGTGAACTACTTAACATAACCCTGCGAGCTTAGTCGCAAACGATTGCAAGACTTTTCTAACGGCCAATATCTCACGCATCGTAGAATTTTCCATTGCTAAATCGGTAGACCAAACACCTGTGCGGCCAGCTGAGAGTTCAAAACTCAACAATATATCCGCCATATCCGGTATCACTCGCATCAAAATAAGCAACTCTGACTGCACTGGATTTAAAACAAACGCGACCCGGCCAATGAGACGACCTAAACTGGACTGCCAAAAAACTAATTCCTCCACGGCCGAGTGTTGCAGTGTAAAAGTTGAAAACCAGGACCTTTGTCCTGAAATTTGAACATACATCGAACGGGTTATCAAGCGAACATGAACATAGAGTTCAGCTGACCAGCGATGCTAGCTAGATCGGCCTTTAGAAGCGTTTACGATACGAAGCGCGAGAACGTGCGAAATGCTTCCCTAAAGCTTCTTAATCTTCGAATGAGGAACAGAAATGTTATTAAGACTGAAAAAGCCAAGCCAGGCACCGACTTGCGAGGGCTCCCACACAAATTTTTGAAGATTCACAAAGAAACCGGCGGAGTCTAAATCAGAGTGACAAAAACGACTGAGCTTCTGGCAATTAGCGAAATCCGGGCTTCCCCCAATACCATCGACGAGGAATGTTATAACACGACGCCCAAGCCCACGCCAATAATTAACGAAAGCACACACTAACTTAGTGAAAATGTACGGAGCCGAAGACAAGCCAAAAGGCAAAAACATTAAAAACAAAGTATTTGATGACTGAATTGAAGCACCAAGGAAAACCCAAATACTGGCGATGATCAGGACAAATTTCGAAGTGTGATAACCAGATTTGAGATCAAAGGTAAAGAAAATATAACCCGACTGAAACAAATCAAATAACTTCGTACCGAACAGACTGCTTCCAAACAAAACGGTTTACAAAAGAAAAATCCAAACTAAGTCGGCATTTCCCACTGGACTGTCGAACCACGTGCAATGGGTTGATAAAAATGGGCGGAAAATCAACTTCAGAAACACAACCACGCTCTGAAATGGCGTCTTCAGCAAATCTTTAAACTTCAAAGCCGACGATCAATTAGGAATGACAAAACTCTCGGGCAAATCAAAGAAAGGAATTTTGTACCCTTCAACAATGGTGTTAATGATTAAGTCAGAAGCGCGAATGGAATTCATCCAAAAATCAACATGTTCCTTGAGGGAACCAAACTTAAACAAAGAAGGCTCTGAAGCTTTTTCAAAATCAAAAGCATCACTTGGTTGACTTATCTGATATTGCTGAAGGAATGAGATTGGGGCAGTTGTTTCTCCAGTGTCCTCCCCATCCACAAGCGAAGCAGTTTCCTCTTCTGAACTGGGTTCTGAGAAAAAAGGTGGCTTGACGAAACTGATAGGGCTGACGAAATGACTTGGAAGCGTCTTCTTCCAGCTCTTTCTTCGCCTTGTCCAACCTCTTCTTATCGACAGTGGCGATAGCAGAATCAAATTTGGCTTCCACAGATTCGTTAATTTAAATTGCTTCTCGTTTCCAACTTTCTTCCACTTAATGGAAATGTCCTCTTTAACCTTTTTAACAACGGATCGTACGCAGTCTTCTTGATCTTCAGAAATGGACCTCTTAAGGTCTTGTAACTTCGAATCAGCGCGTTCTAAACTAGATTTTGAGACTTCGCAAGAAGTTCGACGACATCCTCCTTGTTCATGACTGAAAACGAACGCTGAATAAGCGAGACCGAGATGAAAGACCTACTCTTACACCCCTATATAAATACCCTACTAATCACCCACATACCAGCGCACATGCCTAAGCAAACAAACAATAGATACCGACGAGAGCATATTTTCCTGCTAATTCCCCAGTCAAACGCGGGAAAATACTATTACACTCAGGGTTTGTCGCTGCCTCCATATTACCTGCAGAAAGAATTCGTCAGCCACCACACAACATCGTGGTCAAGCGCGTGGATCGGCGTGCGGTATGCACGGACGACTACTCACAGGGTAGCTTAATATACAGCACAGACTTTACCAACACCTATTACCATCTCAACTCTGCCCATATTAGGCACGAGAACCCTGTTATTTATGGCCGTGTGCTAATCAACCTTAATTGGCACCAACAAATCACTTGATGAAGGCCAGAGGAAAATGTTGAAAGAACATCAACTCGTTGTTAACATCGTTAATTAATTCACAATAATGCTACGTGCAGTGAGTTCATTCTTTGATGCCAAACATATTGCGCTGTTTAGCCATGAAAATGTAATGGTTGATGCCGACGTTTTTAAAAGAACATCGACCGACTGTTAACATCTTTCATTCACCATTATGTTACGCGCATTGATTTCTTTTATTAGATTATTTGTAAATTTCCATGTTGTACAGACTTCGGGAATGGGAAATTGAAATGGAAAATTAAAATGTGAAATTTTGTGAATTAATTGTTGATAATGCGAACAAGCTTTGTTTCAGGCGATTATCGATATATAAACTTCTTTTTCATTTTGCATACATTTCCAACACTCCACAAAAGTGTCCACTGAGAATTGTTTAAACTTTGTAACAAGTTTAATTGTTAGTATGGTTATATTCGACTAAGCCTAAGTTAACCAAGAGATTAGAAACTCTTGATGTTAACGTATCCATATAATATACAGATTATGTTGCTTAAAAAATCCTTTAGAGCAGTAGATATAGGTAGCAACCTCAGTGGCATTACAGGTGTAAGAGTCTAGGATCGCCTAGACCTCCATTGAGACAGTAGGTATTTTTTTTGCGGGGGGGGGGGGGGGAGGGTGGGGAGGTGTATGTTCAGGAATGATTGTAAGCAAAAAAAAAAATGAAAACAATATTATAGAACTTAAGGTAAATTTGTTAGATGTTAAAGTAAGCACTAACGCTAAGGGGTACCTATCTTAAACCTAAAAATTTAATAAGAGAGATACAATTATAAGTTAAGAATGTTTTAATGTAATAAACCGTTGTATTAAAATTATACACAAACTAAATACCTCTTGTTATTGCTTTGTAAAGTATATTTGAAATTATCTTTTGCGAAATGAAAATAAATGAATATAAATAATGAAATTAGATATAGAATACGTTTTTTCGTTATGGAAAAAATGGGATCTATATGATTGAATATTTACAGATTGTTGGTATTTCTGAATTCTCCCGTATTAAAATATAGCCAAGTGGTATGATGGACATCATTCTAGAACCAAATATTAGCTTTAGGGTTCAGGTTGCTGTTAATAAAGTTTATTTGTGTTGCTCTCTTTATTTCTTTTTGTTGTGTGAGCCAGTGTTGAGATGAAAGAATCCATTCTGTTATCAGGTGCTTTGAACAGCCATTACCCTGGAAAAACAGCATCAGCTTAGTATCTCCAATGGGCTTCTTCCAAAATAATCGTTGGATATCTTCTGGCTAAGTAGACAATGGGTAAAAAGCATCTCCGTTCAGTAGAGTAAGTAGATTTCTTCTTTTGTCGATTAATCTTGACCTTGGCAGATTTCGTATACTGATGTATTGAAAATGTTAATAGCGGAGACTGATTGGTCCATAGCCAGAAAGAACTGGGTTAAGAAAAAACTTTTGGTTATGACAGTTATCATTATCTTAAAAATTTAGATTCTTAGTTTATGGCTCGAAATATAGAATTAAATTGAATAGGTTCAAAATAATTTAGATTGTTAAATGCTTCCTTTGTACTAAGCCACCACGTTATTACGGCCACTTTATTCTGGCCCGATGTAATAACTCAGTAAGTCAGTTTCTTATTTACAGAACACCTTTAATACAACCACCTCGTTAAAGCGGCCAAATTCTTTAAAGCGCGTTGTTGAGCGGATTAACCGAATTCCACTGTACCACGATTATTTACGTCGTATTGCAAACTTCCGTACAACTGTTTTAAATATTGCAGGTTCTAAATAATTAATTTCCAGCAACACCAAACGCCGAAACCAAATGTTGAACGTTGTATGGAACACTTGAAAGAACTGATGAAATAAAACTGATTATGAAATTTTTCCTGTGTTTCCGCAATTTCTCTGAACGTTAACATTTCTTTTCTCTCGTTCCCTGGGGAAATTGTTCTCGACGGTGTTATTTCAGGTAATTATTTATATCTTTAGCTTTAAGAAAAAGGACTGTAAAATACTTAAAATTATTCTGGTACCAGGCTTTTGTCCACTAAAAACTGAACTTGTTGAACCCTGTCAATCCGGTCAATCGGGCCTTAAAATCTAACGTCTGTAACGGGGTGGCTGTATTAAAAGAAAATGACTGACTGAGCTTTAACTTAGGCCAGAATAAAGTGGCCTTGATAACAAGGTGGCCACATTAACTGGGTGGCTGTAAGGCGGGGTTTCTGCCTAAACAATCAAAATAGTTCGTGAACTAGACATCCACTGGGATGTGGTAACGAGTTACAGCCGGAGACACGTTTTTCAGTTCATCAGAGAGTACAATATGATTCATACAAGAATACTTTCTAAAAATACTAATACTTTCTAAAAGTTTATACAACGTTTCATCGCAGGTTGCTAGAGAGATGTTGAACCAAACATTAGCCGACCGTTTAGGTTGCAAAATATGGGATAACATGACACGACAACGTATCATATTACGCCACGCGCAATCATTATCAGACACTGATTACGGTACAACACACGTGGCTGGTAACGTGGTTTCCGTAACAACCACAATCAACAGGAGGTGAGTTTGGAACTTCCTGTTAGTCATTAATCAATTAATAGACGTGCGTGATAATGTCGTTTTTCCAAAAACGCGTGGGAGCATTTAAATACTACCAAATTTTTATTTGTTCACCTTAAAACGCTTGAAATTAAGATGGCTTGATAGGCTAGACGGGACCAAAAAGTTTGATTAAAAATGGTGAAGAAAGATCAATTGTGTGCACTAGTGAAGAGAAAATGATTTTGAAGGTTTTACTCAAAATGGTACCTATAGCAGCCGGCCACAGCCTTTTGAGGATTTAATTTAAAGTATTGATAGCAATTACGCCGACAGTTTCTGCTCCTTTACAAAACAAGATTTGCCTTTCAAATCAGCTCATCTTGTAAGTTTCTGTTTTGTTCTGTGCAATGAACTAAAGTTTTGACAGTTAATAGGTTAAAACATGAGTGAACGAATAGATCATGGAGTTTTCCATCGCAATTTGTTCGTCTGCAATGGATCCGATGGATACCATCGGAGCGACTTTCTAATCCCTCATCCAAC
>JAHPZR010007181.1:7500-16424 GCA_019787425.1 Platygyra sinensis | reverse complement strand
ATGTGCCGAACCTAATGCATACGAAATTATTTTAACATATTTTACAAGCAGTTTCGGTTTTCGGTTTTTTTTACAAGCAGTTTTGGTTTAAACTGAATTAAGTTCGGTGAATTAAGTTCGACGTCTGAATCAACAGGCGTACTTTAGTTAATTGGGTCGGTCTAAATTCGAATTAAGTTCGGCTCGTGAAAAGTTCGGCGTCTGAACTGGGCCTAAGCAGTATTTTTGTGTGGCATTCACAATGCGTGTGAGTATGCTTGCTTTAAGAAAATACACGCCTGTCTTGTAAGACTGAAAATTTGAGGTGAAGAGCTGACAATAAACTGTTTCAATATTTTGTTACATTTGTCGTGATACTTGTTCACAAGCTGAAGACGGCAGAAAAAATTCACTTGGAATTTTGTTGTCCTAGATCGCTCTTAAAATGAAAACAAAACTTACTTATAAATCAAATGGGGGGCGGAGAGGGGGATTGAGGGGGGAGGAGGAGACGGAAAGGGTAAGATATATAACGGGAGAGGAAATACGAGAAGCGGAAGTTCCAAGTCTTCTGAGAGACGGGGAAGCGAGGGAGAAATGAAAAATGTTAAGTTTTGTCATACAAGAACGAGAACCAAAATGCTATTTCTTGTATTAACCATCTGTGAGTGCGAGACACCTGAATAAACAAGGCAACGAAACGTCCTGCTTGGGCTAAACAACAGACTTGCTTTCTCTTAACATTTGCACAGCTAAAATGGCTAGGATACGTCTCCTAATTTCCAGGGTACGAGAACAAGCCCGAAAAGGCGGGAGTTGGGAGTCGAGACTTTTATTTATTTTAGTATTTTCTTTTCATTATCACTTTCCACTAACAAGAAATGCTTGTGATAACATTCTATTTATTCTATCTACAACACGTACTTCCTCATGTTTAAGTTAGGACATCTATTGATGCTAAGCAGAGTCCAAAGTAAATCGCATGCAAAGCGACACCATTTTCGTGTCAGGTCTCTTCCGTCATTGTATTTAGAGTTTTATTTTCTGGCCGTAGGTCTTCGGTTTAGATCAGATATGCTGCTCATTTTTAACATGGTTTGGTCATGTATTTTCTGCAGGACAGCTTTCGTTACCATGTGCATTTAGTAGACGATCGGTCAACCAGCTGATTGTTGCTACTACACCGGTACCGTGCTGATGAGACCCAACCAGTTCGAAACAGTAATGTTGTCTATGACGGTTGCAATTCTTGGCTTTCAGTTTGGACTCTATCATGTCGTTGTCACGTTAAGCTTTCCATGTAGTAATCAGCTTTGCTTCATTGTTATGTAAACCATAATCCCGTTCTCTACCTAGTTTTCTAGGGTAGAAGCTAATCACCTAGAAGCGTCTAAATTCTCTTTATATGTTGGGAACAATGCTGTGGTTTTTCGTGGACCAATCAGAAGCACGGAAATTTTTTTGCCCAAATATGGAATCGTCGAATTTACCGCAAATAATGGCGGCCGTTCATGTGAAGGCTGCGAAGAAGCTCAAAAGGGCGAAAATTCGAGCAATAAGCCTTGCCGGAAAGCTCTGTCGGAAGAGGATGTATTTGATAGGGTCTGCAGAGAAGCTCGAGGGACTTTTTCTTTTTATTTTGAGTCGAGCTTGGCGGGTGAAGTGGACAGGCTTGTATCGAGTGTTTTGTTTCGTAGATTCATCAAGAGCTACAGCGAGACCTTCTTCGATTTCTTTTGCGAAAAAGCGAAAGGTTGATCGTGTGATAAGTATGCGGTACTACAGGTGAGATGGTACGAGTTTGTTCGTCAAATGTTAGATAGTCAGGAAGTTAGTGAAATCGTCAAGGACATGTCGCAGGGTAAGAATGTTGTATCATGTTTCCTGGAGAGTGTCTTTGGTGCTGGTTTTAAGTTTGTTAGAGAAAGACAGGAAGATAGTTCAGGTAGCATCAATGTGTCGACAGGGAGAATGGACATTGTTGAGGACAATGTGTCAATATAAAAGCTAGGTTCTGCTGCCGTGTTGAACCTAAAGAGACGTTTACGGAAGATTGCCCGGCCACTCTCTAGAAAGCCTTAAGAACATGGTGTCAAAAGAAATCGAGGCTCTTGAGAAATTGGAGGATACTGAAAAGAAAAATGTCCCGTATTTCTTACAAAATGTGGACGAGGGAAACTTACTGATGTTAAAGGTGAAGGTAGTTCCCTTCCTGCGAGCGTTTTCGAAGGTGTTTGGAGACATCGTGAACCAAAAGGGATATCATTTGTTTGGTAGAAAGCTCTTTAAGGTTAGTTCCAGATCTTAGCTAGACACTACTTTTTAGATGGTGTATTAAGCATCAAATACAAGATAACAATTTTTAAATTTACATACATAATTCCAGTACAACATATGCTCAACACCTCTTGACCATGTCAATTTATATTTCCTTAAGCCAGGTACAGCTGCCGAAGTGTACATGTACGAATAAAACACAAAATCGGGATACCTTTGCAAACTTGAGCAAGAAAAACCTTGATTTTTTGTAGTGTAGTTAATAGAAACTCTGATCAACTCTTTTATTTCCAAATTCACACATCTGCTGTAAGGAATACAACACAAATGGAAACAAGCGTGGTCTAGCATGACATGTAAAATAACTTTTATTTTGACCAGTCATTGCATTTACCAATGCAGGTTGCTGAACAACGTGTGATGTGTGACACAGGGCTTAAAAAGAAATTTTTTGAAGCACTTTTAAGACCGTTCGAATTCGTGTGGGACGCTGCTGGTCGCGGAGCAATGAAACGATACGTTTGAGGTTGCACTTATAGGTGAGTTGCGTAGCTTCGGTCGCAAAGTGTTGCTGCGATTGTATTTTCTTTCCCTTTCCCGTCCCTTTTATCTAGTCCATCAGAGCCAAACCTTGGACGTTTAGAGGGTAAGACATTCCACTTTGGTCGAATTGGACGACATGAAACTGCAGTTGCCTTTTGCCGCGCATTATTGTTGACATTTTCCCGACATTTTGTTGTGAGCACTCGCGTGACAGGTTCACGCGCAAGGTTAATAACTCCACATTAGGAAGTAAATTTTGATTGGTTCGCTGAAAAACCCTAGCATGGATCGGAGTTTTACGCTTCTGGGTGATTAGCTTCTGTCTAGGGTTAATAATTCTTTTTGCTAATCACTTCCAAGCTTCCAGTGAACGTTTCGAATATCAAAAATTGTAAATCTAATTTTTGTTTTGGTCACTCTCCAAAACTAGTGTGAATGTTAGCATAGTTACTATGAGAGTGTTCGAGATCAGCATCGGGAAAAGTGTTCTATTGTCCCGCGGGCGCGCCATGTTTCCTCGGGTCTGACTTGGCGAATATTCCCTTTACAGGATCTCGAAATACTGCTTGCACCGAGGCAAAGAATTCCATGCCAGTAACGTTGTGCCCGCATTTTTCCAAACCTTCCAATATTTCGCGTGACATGCGATATTTGCCAGAAGTATCAAAAGGTATCTTTTCGTAGGATACATTCTGATCGGGCGCCAGTTGAGTATGAAGTCGAGGCTTGTCCACCGCGTCAGATAAGGATTGTTCAAACCACAACTTGTTCATTAACACCTGCGCATATGATCAAAACTGTTTACCGCTGAGCAATGAGAGAAAACTAAACTCCATACTAAGAGTCTCCGGCATACGAATACTACGAAACTGAATTGCTATAAAAGCCATCAATCGGTTGAAAAAAACAAGTACGATGACCCTCATTTTTTTATTGTATTTTTCTAATATACATAAAATGATTACCAGCTTGATGAAGTTCGAGAAATGGTTTAATACCACTTCTTTTTAAGTGGAATCATCTTCAGTGTAAATCGCGGGAAGTCCCTCGGGCTGTCAACCTGAGAACATTCGTCTCACATAATTAGTTAACCGTGGGACCTCATGGGATTTCAAACCTCGGAGCAGATCTAAAAATAACCAAAGAGTAATAAACTTGGAAATAAGACCTGTATGGCTGATGAATTTTTGTACCCTTCATCTTTTCTTGTTCGATATATGATACCATTAAACATACCAGCGACACGGCGGTTGTGATCCTTTTCCCGCCAGAGGCGCCGATAACAAGCTGTACATCGCCGTTATCGTTGGTAAGAATGGCGGGAGATATGGACGAGAAAGGTCGCTTGTTTGACGCGGGAAAGTTAAAAGGAGATGGAGAAATATCTTTCACGATGTTGTGGTCTAGAATGTCAAAATCGTCCATCTCGTCGTTGTAGATGATTCCTGTGACGTTAGATCGATATTTGAATACAGATCTGTCAAGAAAACAACGAAAAGAATGAACGACAGTGGTAACTGAGGTTTCATCAAAATGACAATAAACAGGCTGTGTACTGAGACCGGTTTGTCCAGAATAATGACCGAGTCTGTGATTATCGTCTGAAAGGCTGCCTGGAAACACGATGTAGGTGATGACGAACACTTTAAAAAGCATTTTGAAGCGTTCTTGCTGAATTTGCCTGTAGATGAGTGAAAACTTCAAGGTAAGTACATCGGTATAGATATTTTTACGGAGCAACGCCGGGGCATAGCAACGGTTGTTTCCAGTCAGGAAGATCAGTTTCAACAAATATGAACTACACTTTGTAGGAAGATGCTATGACATGTACAACTCGATAATTGTAATTACGTGTGTAAAGTGTTGTCTAAGTGACCATCACAGGCTCATTCATTTTCCTTATAAAAAGTAATACACTCCCCCAATATGCAACGTGCAAAGGCCCCCCTCCACACAGCTTCCTGGCTTGTTAAATGCTTAATCCATCATCGTGTAGGGAACGTAAATGGCATTTTCCTCAAAAGTCTGGTTTTGTACCAACTGACTTCACTTCAAAAGATCTACTTTGAAGAGTATAAAGAAAAATTCCTGGAACTTGGGTAATCAAAGACCAATCAGTATTGTCGTGATGCAATCAACTAAAAGCCTTATTGTAACAAGTAACATCTGTCACATGACACAAGAAAATTTCGCCCAGTGGGTTTGGTGCAAAATGAGGTTACTTCCAGATGAATCCTGTAAAAAGCACTGAAGACAAGAGTACGTTAACTGTCAAAACGTTAGGTCATTGCAAAGAACAAACCACAAACTTACAAGATTTGCTTGTTTGAAAGTCAAATCTTGTTTTGTAAAAGAGCAGAAACTGTCAGCGTCAATGACATCAATACTTTAAATTAAAACCTCAAGAGGATGTGACGTGGCTGGCTGCCATAGCGACCATTTTGATAGTCCAGTCCCTGAACTCTCCTTTCTTCCCGCCCCATATAGGGGCTGAACCCGGGCGGGCGAAAGAAGAGTCCAGGATAACTTGCATGCGCATGCTCTGAACGAACCAATCAAAAATTACTAGGTCCCAACCACGCCGCTCGCGTCAATGTGTCGCGCAATGCCTTTTTCAGCTCGCGCTCTGACAGAACACATTTTCTTTGACGTTGATATGTCGTAAAAACATAAAAACGTAAAAATCGAAATATGGTCTATCGTGGTCTGTACTCTTATCGACGACGAGTACGCGTCATTCCTCTTTTCCCAAACATTTTTTTCGTATTGTTTCTGTATGTTGAGCGATTTTGCAAAAGTTTTTGCAAGGAAAGTCTGACGCGTACAAATAGCTCATTTGCATAATGCAGAGCGTGCACTTTAAGTCCGAGTCGGTGTTTTCACTTGTCAACAAATCTTGGCAAAGATTCCTTTCGTCATCTTTGATACTGTGATAAAAACCAAATCGAATGTGGTTTAGCGTGGCACTGGTGAAATTCCACTGATTTAGGATTAATTGACATGTTTTTAATCAATCTGAATGCAGAAATTGTTGCTTGTATATTATCTTTCAGAAAATCTGGAAAATATTTCCGACTATGGTTTTTCCCCCATTTGGGGGGAAAAATGGCGGCGTTCTGAGCATGCGCATGCAAGTTATCCTGGACTCTTCTTTCGCCCGCCCGGATTCAGCCCCTATATGGGGCAGGAAGAAAGGAGAGTTCAGGGACCGGACTACCAGTTTGAGTAAAACATACAAAATTTACTTTATCTTAAATAGTGCAGTCGCAGACAATTGATCTTTCTGCACCAAATTATCATGCATCTCTGTTTGAATAGTAAAAAAATCTTGATTTATTGATTGATTTATATCTAAGAAAAAGTTCCAAACCCACCTCCTGTTGATTGTTGATCGTTACGGAAACAGCGTCATCATTTGACGCCAAAACAGGCACGTGTGTTGTACCGTAATCGGTGCCTGATAATGATTGCGCGTAATATGATGCGTTGTCGGTGTCATGTTATCCCACATTTTGTGACGTAAACGGTCGGCTAATGTTTGGTTCAACATCTCTCTAGCAACTTGCCGTGAAACGTTGTATAAACTTTTAAAACGCATTCTTGCAGAAATTATATTGCACTCTCTGGTGACTGAAAAACGAGTCTCCAGCTGTAACTCGTTACCGCATCCCAGTGGATGTCTAATTAAGAACTATTTTGATTGGTTAGGCAGACACGGCCAATACAGTGAAACCGCGCGTTATAGCCACCCACCTTGTTAGCACGACCACTTTATTCTGTCCCAAGGGAAAGCTCAGTCAGTCATTTTCTTAGTTACAGGACTCTTTTATGCAGCCACCCCGTTAACAAGGCCAGATTTTGACCGCATTAAGGGGGGAGAACCTTAACTACAAGTCTGTTGCTAAGGAAATCTCAAAACCTCCTTCTTTGGCTCCTGAAGTCCAGTGAGCATCAAAGTTTACCGTGTTTGTTCGATTCACGTTTCATTTAAATGTTTCGAACCACGTCCATATTTGGTATGTCACGTGACCTTAATAGAAAACGTCTAAAAACTCGGACTGAGTGGATCGTTTTCGAAATATAACAATACGTTTTGCCGAACACGGCATTATCTACAACTTGTAGTATGCGTTTGAGGAAATGTACAATATTTCGAAAATTATAGATCTTTAAGTGCTTTTATAGCCTCTTAAAGATCTATAATTTTCGAAATCTGCCAAGGTCAAGATTAATCGACAAAAGAAGAAATCTACTTACTCTACTGAACGGAGATGCTTTTTATCCATTGTCTACTTGGCCAGAAGATATCCAACGATTATTTTGGAGGAAGCCCATCGGAGATACTAAGCTGATGCTGTTTTTCCAGGGTAATGGCTGTTCAAAGCACCTGATAACAGAATGGATTTTTTCATCTCAACACTGGACCACACAACAAAAAGGGATCAAGAGAGCAAGACAAATAAACTTTATTAACAGCAACCTGAACCCTAAAGCTTATATTTGGTTCTAGAATGATGTCCATCATGCCACTTGGCTATATTTTAATACGGGAGAATTCAGAAATACCAACAATCTGTAAATTTTCAATCATATAGATCCTATTTTTTTTCAAAACGAAAAAACTTATTCCAATTTCTATGATTTATTCATTTATTTTCATTTCGCAAGAGATAATTTAAAATATACTTTACAAAGCAATAACAAAAGGGTATTTAGCTTGTATATAATTTTAATACAACGGTTTATTACATTAAAACATTCTTAACTAATAAATGTATGTCTCTTATTAAATTATTAGGTTTTAGATAGGTACCCCTTAGCGTTAGTGCTTACTTTAACATCTAACAAATTTACCTTAAGTTCTATAATATTATTTTCATTTTTTTGCTTGCAACCATTCCTGAACATACACCTCCCCACCCTCCTCCCCCCCCCCCTGCAAAAAAATACCTACTGTCTCAATGGAAGTCTAGGCGATCCTAGACTCTTACACCTGTAATGCCAGTGAGGTTGCTACCTATATCTACTGCTCTAAAGGATTTTTTAAGCAACATAATCTATATTATATGGATACGTTAACATCAAGAGTTTATAATTTCTTGGTTAACTTAGGCTTAGTGGAATATAAACATGCTAACAATTAAACTTGTTACAAAGTTTAAACAATTCTCAGTAGACACCTTCGTGGCGTGTTGGAAATGTATGCAAAATGAATAAGAAGTTTATATATCGATAATCGCCTGAAACAAAGTTTGTTTGCATTATCAACAATTAATTTATAAAATTTCACATTTTCATTTTCCATTTCAATTTCCCATTCCCGAAGTGTGTACAACATTGAAATTTACAAATAATCTAATAAAAGAAATCAATGCGCGTAACCTTAATTTGAATGAAAGATGTTAACAATCGGTCCATGTTCTTTTATAAACGTCGGCATCAATCATTTTCTCTCTTTGGGCGCTATTACGCAAGGGGTTTAATTGCCGCACGTCACGTGACACATCTTTGTCTATTCTTTATTGCATACAGTATTAGGTTTCAGTTTTGTTAGAGCTCTCGTAGCACGACCAGTTGTTTGTCAAGTGGTGTTTTTTTTGTACGTTTTCGTACATCTGCCGTTTGCAATGGGTCGAACCAAACGTTGTCCAGGTTGTACCCTTCCGCAAGCCGAACACACGTTCGGAAAATTGGGTAAAAAGTGTTCCGGGCCGGTGCAAGATGAAGTTCCAGAGTTATCTGATGAGGGTGACACCGCCAGCCACGAACAGGACGCTTCTCCGCACTATTCAAACATTCAAGCTACTTTGAATTCGTTGCTTGACGCGGTAAAAACTTTAACTGCTGGCTTAGATTAAGTTAAAGCGGATAACAAGAACCTCAGGGCCTTGGTCGAATAGAAAAAGGCGGCAGATGGTATTAGCTTGTCTCCGCCCACGCCTTTTGATGACGATGATGTCGCTCAGGTCTCAAACAAGCCTGTTTCTGCCGTGACTTTGCCCGAAGTACGGGCCGTGGCCCATCTCTCTCAGAAAGCTGATCGTCACGTTGCTCAGCTTGGTTTAGCTACCTCCAGCGCGTCCACTGAGTAGTGATTCTGACGAACAAGACAGAGAAATACCGCT
>JAHPZR010007180.1:37500-46771 GCA_019787425.1 Platygyra sinensis | reverse complement strand
ATGTGGCTAAATGTAATTTAGGCTAAGTTAAAATCAAGCCAATGCTGGTCAGCGGTGGTCAGGGATTCATGCGCATCGAGGTGACATACGGGGTTTTCTCGAATCGCACATGTTGTTCGTTTCTGCTGTGTGAGGTGCTGTTTGTTTCTAGCAGCAAATCGTTTAGTTGTTCTGCTTTTTCCGTCCTGCCGTGTCTTTGTCATCATGACAGCTCGGCAAACTAACAACAGCTTAGCAGCGGCTCTGTCTTCCTTCGAAGTTTCGTCAGCGCCTGCCTCCAGTACGGCCACAAGCGGGACGTCTTCCTTTGTGTCTTCGCAGCCCAGCGAGCCTGTTGTTGTTCCCTCGCCACCGGTTGGCTCTGCGGCTTCAACAAATCCGCTGCCGACGGCCTCCATCGCTGTTCTGTCGCCCGATCTGGTGTCTCTGATTAATCAGGCCGTGCAGGCGGCTGTTCAAGCTTCGCAAAGACCTCCAGAACCGGCAACTACTGGTCCTGCCCCCTGTCCTGGCGCCAGTTCGTCATCTGTATCGATCGCTGGGCGGCGTTGCTTCGACGTTTCCCGCTGCTGGAACGGGCTTTCAGCCTGCCCTTTCAAGCTCGTCGACTACAGGTAGGCCCCTTCCTATTGTCGTGCCTACTTTTGTTTCTACTTTTACCGCGCCGGTCCCGACAATCGTCTCGTCTTCGGGACATGCTTTGAGTGGCATTTCTGCTCAATTACCGCCATCCGTTGCACCGCTGCCTGTTGTGAACTCGTTGGCGGATCAGCCGTTCGTTGTGGACCCGGGCTACTCTCCCGTTCCTGCCAAGCTCGTGTCGCAAATCCGTAGCGGTAAATTCGTCGATGTATCGGAACTTTTAGCGGCGAATTTGGTCAGTTCCGAGACCGAGCGTCAGTTGATGCTCGATGGGCGGTTAGTGTTATCAGCTCCACCGAAGAAACCTCGTCGGCGTATTGAGGATATCACCACTTGGACGGAAGCCTTCACGGTGCTCTCACTAGTCCTAACGTCGTTTTTCCCTCATCGTTGGAAAGATTTAACCTTGTACAAGTTATTAATCTTGCGGATTTCTCGCCAGTTTAGCGGACGTGGGTGGCTTGTGTACGACAAAGCTTTTCGCGAACACGCTGCGGCGACTCGGCTGGTCGATTGGTCGACCATGAACGCACAGCTCTTCACCTTTCACGCTGGCGGTGCTTCCCCTCGCAGCCCCAGCCTCGGCTCGTCGCCGGATTCCTCCGAGCCAGTGGGTTCCAGCTCATCTAGGATCCCTTGTATGTCTTGGAACAAGGGAAGGTGCACCGCCCCTTACACGATATGTCGATATTATCATCGTTGCAGCACGTGTGGCGGCGCCCATCGTTCCGTTGCATGCAGTTCCAGACCAGACCATAAGCAGGAGAGTTCTGTCAGGCGCAGATCCCGGTCGCCGGCATCTAGTTCCTCATGTGGCCAAAAAGCACCGCGTCAGTAAGTGTTGGCTTCAGGGCAGCCGACCTTTCTAGAACTTTAGGAGTAGTGTTAGTTGCACTCTTTCCGATCGTTCCCTCTTTTTCTCGGCGTTTCAGTTGGACCTCTTAGTCCCCCCTCCCCACCTTTTTGTTGGGACTACTTCGTTCATTATGTTGTTATTTGTTTGATGTTGTAAGTCTGTCGCGCCTTAGTCGTGCCCTTTCGTTTCGCTCTAGTTCATGTCCTTTTTGCATCGAGTTTTCACCTTGTGGCAGGCGGCCTTTTTAACTGCATGTTCTATCGATTGTTCAGCTAATTATTTGGATTGTCATTGTTATCCTTTGCATGCCCCCGTTGGGCTATGGGCTAGTTGAATTAAACTTTTCTCTACCCTGGCTGTGTTCTTTTGTGTTGTCGCTGTCCTAACTGCCCTTAGTTCGGGGGGGGGGGGGGGGGGAACGAGATTCTTTTGAGGAGATTTACCATCTCTCATTCTGTTTCCTTCTAGTCTCCGACCCCTTGCCCTTGCCCTTGCCTGAAGTGTTCGCTGCCAAGTTGTCCCAACATCCGGACCAGCATCTGGTCGCCTTTGTTTTGTACGGCCTCAGAAATGGCTTTCGCCTGGGTTTTCAGCACTCCAAGAAACTGAAGTCAGCCAAGTCAAACAAGGCCTCTGCTAATCATCACTCCGAGGTCATTGACCGCTACTTGGCTAACGAGGTCTCCCATGGGAGGGTTGCAGGGCCTTTTTCCTCCCCACCTTTCCCTCATTTGCACGTTAGCAGCTTTGGAGTTATTCCCAAAAAGGGTCAACCAGGCAAGTGGAGGCTTATCGTGGACCTGTCCTCCCCCGGTGGTCTAAGTGTTAACGATGGAATTGACCCGGAGGAGTTTACCATGCAATACATAACGGTTGATCAGATCATTCGTATGATTTCCAACTATGGCTTAGGTGCCTTGATCGCTAAATTCGATGTCGAGGCAGCATACCGCAATATAGCTGTCCACCCATCAGATCGATATCTCCTGGGTATGAGATGGCGGAAGCACTATTATGTTGACTTAGCTTTACCTTTCGGCCTCCGCTCCGCTCCATATATTTTCAATTCTGTGGCTGACATGGTGGAGTGGATTCTCCTACACACTCACAATGTTTCCTCGCTGTTACATTATTTAGACGATTTTATTACCGCAGGACCGCCGGATACTAACCAATGTGCCGAGAACTTGGCCACTTCCATAGCTGTCTGCCGCTCCTTAGGACTTCCCCTCCACCCGGATAAGTGCAGTGGTCCGTCCACGCGTTTAGTCGTTTTGGGCATTGAGTTAGACTCAGTGGCTCAGGTAGCTCGCCTCCCCCCGGATAAGCTTTGTGCTTTACAGGCGCTGCTTCAGTCGTGGCGGAATCACCGCTGGTGTACCAGGCGCGATCTGGAGTCCCTCATCGGCCACTTGCATCATGCCGCCAAGGTCGTGTGGCTAGGTCGTACCTTCCTGCGTCGTATGATCAATATGCTCCTGTGCTTTCGTAAACGGGACCATCCGATCCGCCTGAATTCTGAATTTCATTTGGATCTGCAGTGGTGGCTTCAGTTTTTGTCTTCTTGGCATGGCGTCTATTTTTGGTTGTTTCCTGGCATGTCGGCCTCCCCTGATCTCGAAGTTACATCGGACGCTTCAGGTTCCATTGGCTTTGGTGCCTACTTCAGTGGGGAGTGGTTTAGCGGCTCATGGGTTTCGTCTCAAGCCTCTCATTCTATAGCCTATAGAGTTGTTCTCGGTCATCATCGCCGCTCACGTGTGGGACCCTCACTTCGCCAGGCGCCATGTTCTTTTTCGCACCGACAATGAGGCAGTGGTTTATATCCTCAACTCTAGAACATCCAAGATTCCTGTGTTAATGCGCCTACTTCGCCATCTTCTCGCCTCAGCACGGCGTTTCAATTTCTCCTTTGTCTCTGAACATGTTCCCGGGGTTCATAATTGCATTGCTGACGCTTTGTCCCGCTTTCATTGGCAGGAGTTCCGGAGGTTAGCGCCTCAGGCTCAGGTGCTTCCAGTGTCCATTCCGCCTCAACTTCTGGAAGAGTTGATCGGCTCTCATTAGAGCAGCAGTGCCAGTTCCTGTTAGCACACGGTTTGGCGGACTCTACTCGGAGATCTTACGCATCTGGCCAGAGGAAGTTCATCAACTTTTGTGCGCAATTGGGCAAGTTGCATCCTAGTGGCTCTCCGTGCCCCACCGATGAATGGACCTTGTGCCTCTTTGCCACTTTCTTGGCTGGATCGGTTCAGCACTCCTCGATCAAAGTTTACCTTTCCGCGGTTCGTGCTCTGCATATCGAAGAAGGCTTCCCAGACCCTCTGGTCAACTGTCTACGTTTGCAGCGGGTTCTTCGAGGAATCAAACGGACCCAAGGTTCTCCTGAAGCCCAGCGCCTTCCAATTACAGATCACATTTTGATGATCATCTTTAGGTCTTTAGATTTATCCATGTTTGACCACTGCATGTTTTGGGCTGCTTGCAACCTAGCATATTTTGGCTTTCTTCGATCGGCCGAATTTACCGTTCCTAATTTGCCTAGTTTCACCCCTGCACTCCACTTAAGCGTGGGCGACATTTCGGTAGACTCTGATTCCAATCCGTCCTGCCTGCGAGTGCGGGTTAAAGTCTCCAAGACCGAACCCTTTCGGAAAGGCTGCTTTGTCCACATTGGCAGGGGACGCTTCCCTCTGTGCGCCCTTCAAGCTGTTTTGGCCTACCTGGCAGTGAGGGGAAACTTGGGTGGCCCCCTCTTTCTTTTCCAGGATGGTCGACCCCTAACTCGCGCTGTTCTCACTGCTCGTCTCAGAGAAATCCTAGCTGGAGCAGGTGTGTCGGGCAATTTCTCCAGTCACAGTTTTCGCATTGGTGCGGCCACTGTGGCGGCTCGTAACGGCATCCCCGATCACCTTATTCAGGCCCTGGGTCGCTGGTCCAGTTCTGCGTACCAGTTGTACATTCGCACCCCCTCCGAGACATTGGCTTCATTCTCTTCTCATCTCGCTGCTGACTCGGTTGGCTTGTGACCCTGGTATTCGCGGAAAAGCATGCGGATGGCAGGAAATCACGCGGATAAGTCCTCCTTAGTTTCTCCGGGTCATTCGCGGCTTGCTTGCGCCTGCCTGGTCGTGTCAGGCCTCGACTCCTTTAATCAGTCGGGATGTCCATGGCAGTTTCTCGGCTGTTCCCTCATCAGGCGGAATCTTCGTCATGCCTCGCGGCCGGAGGAGCTGTGGCGGATTTTGCTTTCGGGCCTCCTTTACAGCCGGCCCTGGTTAGCGGACACCTCAGTCTCATTTCACAATCAGTG
Organism: Platygyra sinensis; assembly: GCA_019787425.1. Lineage (NCBI taxonomy): Eukaryota > Metazoa > Cnidaria > Anthozoa > Scleractinia > Merulinidae > Platygyra > Platygyra sinensis. The sequence goes on along the minus strand of JAHPZR010007180.1, from coordinate 41,960 downwards.
TCACAGTTCTCGGGTAAGTCTTGTTCAGTGTCTCGTCTCTAGCGAAGGGTAGGTGCTTGGGTGAGTTTGGGTGGTGGCGCAGGTTCCACGTCATCTCTGTTCGCGGCCCCTTCGCCTTCCAAGCACCCTGTGGATAGTTTTTGGGTGGTGGCCGCTCTCAGAATTGCCGTGGAGGCCTGTGTGCGCTGCTGATGGCTTGTGGCTCAAGGCTTGTTGCTCGCCCCGGAATCGCCACCCACTTTGGCAGGCACCATCTCCAAGCTCATCTATTGGCGATGAGTTTAAATGTGGCTAAATGTAATTTAGGCTAAGTTAAAATCAAGCCAATGCTGGTCAGCGGTGGTCAGGGATTCATGCGCATCGAGGTGACATACGGAGTTTTCTCAAATCGCACATGTTGTTCGTTTCTGCTGTGTGAGGTGCTGTTTGTTTCTAGCAGCAAATCGTTTAGTTGTTCCGCTTTTCCCCTTCCCGTCCCTCCCTCATTGGTGGATTTGGTAAGTATAGGGTTGGTAAGTATCTCCACTGACTTGGTCAGTGTGACGGTGCCTGGTGGGTGGTGGCCGCTCTCAGAGTTGCCGTCGAGGCCTGTGTGCGCTGCTAATGGCTTGTGGCTCAAGGCTTGTTGCTCGCCCCGGAATCGCCACCCACTTTGGCAGGCACCATCTCCAAGCTCATCCATTGGCGATGAGTTTAATAGGCATTTTCCTCAGTCGCCGTCATTGTTGCTTAAACTGCCTAATGTTCTTGCAGTCATGCCAAAGGCGTTTTATACAGCCTCTGTTACATTCATCTCTTTCCAGATAATGTTCTTCTTGGCATTTGTTATTGTGGGTGTAAATTAATGCTTTGCAGGATGTCTATGTTTTGTAAAAAAAAATTCATAAAAAGGAAATTTCTGCAGGCGAACACTTTGCCATGCACGCCTTTTTTGTTGGTGAGACCATATTAAAGAAAAGGAAAGATACTTCCAACAATGTTATGATCAGAACCAAAACTGGAGCAAAATAAATTATGAAATCAAAATAATTCATTTTATGCTTAATTGGGGATTAGTAAATTGACTAACTAACCTCCCTTTAAACAACTGTTTTTCAACCCGTGATTTTTAGTTTAATTTTGGTTTTCAACAACTGGGTCCAGAGGGATAACAATCAATGCATACATCAAGATAAGTCTAGTACTCATACATGTAACACAGGAGTTCTGACATTTCTACACTAACATAATGATGTCAAGTTTGAAAAACAGTGTTATCCCCTAAGTTGTCAACATATTTTCACACAGAAAGAGTTCCAACCATTACTACATGTAGTACTCATAGCTGCCATGCAGAGTTTCTTACTCCCATAATTATATAAACACAAAATTACCTTTTTAATATCTGATGTCCACCCATTGGCCTCTCAGTACTTCAGGCCCGCCACTGTACATGTATGTTCATGTGTTTCATGTTTTACCTGATAAGTAATAGTTATACAGACACTTTAGCAAGCCCTGTAATGTCTCCTTTTACAAGTAGATGATACAACATTATGCCCACAATGTTCAAACACTCAATTAATCAATTGATTTGAATGAGTAATTTTTTTTACAGGCTGAGGAAAAGTGTATATTAAAATTGTATATTAAAATAAGGGGGTAGTCCATTATTCAGATTATTGTTGGCCAACTTCCCAAAAAACTAAAACAGTTAAGGAGTGAAACATTTCACACAGCTTGGAACAATTTCCGCTTACAATTTCTCACCTATAGTCAGGGTAAGTGTTGCAAGGCAACGATGATATAGATGCGGTGAGAGGTTGTGTGCTCAGTTACCTGGCCATGAATGCTAGCAAGGCTGAAGGTGACCTTGTTTTGATACAGACCTCTCTGCTTTTCTCATGTAATGTCAACTAGTTAACATAAGAACAACTTGATTTGCACAATAAAAGTAGTGAGGTCTGTATCAAAACAAGGTCAACTCCAGACTCACTGCCATTCAGAGGCCAGGTCACTAAGCCAACAACTGTAAAAAATAATGGTCTACTCAAGCAGGGTTGTCTGTAGGTTTTTGAGTAGCAGGCTCCATCCAAAAAGTAGGCGGCTATTTTTCATTTTATTTCTCCAATATCACGCTCAGAACTGACCTATTAACATTCGGAGTAACCGGCGCAGTATTCAAAATAGCCGGTGAAATGCGCCAGTTGCCAGCTTATTTTGACAACCCTGCTCAAGCCAAAGAAAAGGTGCTAGCATAGATCTTTCTAACAATATTTTTTGTTGCTACATTTGGTAAACAGTTTTTAAATAACCTTTCTGGTATGCAGCGAAGGTATGAAGCCTGGAGAAAAGATATTTGTGAAAGTTTATTATCAGAATCATTATTTTCAGTTAGAGCATAGTTGTCTCTTAAAGTCTCGATCAGCTTCTCTTGTCTTCGATTATTTCCCCGAGCCAATCTTCCCTCCATTTTTTGTGGTCCACATCTTTTGGGTTCGGTAACTTATATTCCCACTCGTTTGGTCCTTCTACTTGTGCCACAGCTAAACATGGAACAATTATCTCCTGGCATGACGAGAGTCGAACAATTAACGGCAAATTTAACAGCCAAAACCAGAATTTTCTATTAGAACTTTGATTTCTTTGAGACTCCGGATGCCATTTTGACATAAGTGTTCTGCACGGTTGCGATCACGTGACCGAGCTAAAACCTAAACAAAGAGATCATTCTTTGAAGTTTGCCGGGTTTCATAACCAGTCCCCTCTACTAACTCCCTACCAACTCACGTGTTGCGATTGGCTACACAAGCAGGCAAGATAGAGCTATCTTGCCTGCTCGGGACAACCCACCGTGTTCTGCGAGAAAAATTTCTCTGAAAGCCAAATAGTAAATCCTTAAATGAACAAGCTTTTTTGAATTTCGGTCAAGATGGCTGGATATTGGCCTCGTTCTTTTCTTTTGGCGGGTTTATGGTCCATGAACACCCCCCAAAAAAATCTTGGCCAATATCCAGCCATCTTGACCTCACGCTTAGTCAATAACCCATATCTATTATATGGAAGGTAAACCCGAGGGTTCTGATTGGTTCTCTCTTGGTCAGGATTTCGCCATATGGACTGTTTCCATGGAAACGGTCATCGGTTGTGTATTTTTTGTTTTTGAAAGCAGGCAAATTCGGTTCCAGACCTCGCACTAGCAGACCGCGCAATTTACCGCGCGCGGATATGGCGGCCACAAAACACACGACACTCATATTCTAAACGGATGTGAGGGCTCCCTGTGGGTCACTGAACACTTTACATCTTGGCGTCGCGTGTTGTTCCTGGCTCTTGAATAAGGACCCAATAAGTAGGCGAATTTTCCTCCAGTTTGTTCAACCAGCAACAAGGTTGTGTCTGGGACACACTTGGGAACATTTCTTGCAATTTTCGACCCGGCATTTAGCAGAGGTTTGAGGGAAGCACCTCGTACACAGGGAGCCCTCACATCCGTTTAGAAGATGAGTGTTGTGTGTTTTGTGGCCGCCATACCCGCGCGCGGTAAATTGCGCGGTCTGCTAGTGCGAGGTCTGGAACCGAGATTACGGAAATCGCTCAGAGCCTGCTCGGAGATCTAATAAAGTGACAAGGGATGAAACGTTAACAGAAATTAAGCTAGCTCTAACCCCTGAATTAAATAACCTTAGCAGTTGGCTGAAAGCTAACAAGCTCAGTCTAAATGTTGCTAAAACTGAGCTAATGATTATTGGATCAAGACAAAGGCTATCTGCCCAATGTGACGATGTAGAAATCAGAATTGATGACCAAATTATCAAGAGAGTCGTTCATACCAAATCCTTGGGTCTTACCATAGATGCTCACCTCTCTTGGGGTAATCACGTTGAAGAGATTTGCAAGAAAGTCTCTTCAGCTATAGGCGCCCTAAAACGTGTGCGGCCGTTTATATCCAAAGAAACTGCAATTCTAATTTATAACACCTTAATTATGCCTCATTTTGATTACTGCAGCCCCGTCTGGGACTGTTTGAGTAGTTACTTGAGTGATAAGCTCCAAAAATTACAGAATCGCGCAGCCAGAGTTATTACTAAATCACCCTTTGATGCGAGCTCAAACCACCTTCTCTCCACCCTCAGCTGGGAGAGGCTATCTCTTCGCCGAAAGAAACAAAAAGCCTTAATGATGTATAAAACCATGAATGACCTTGCTCCGGAATATTTACAAAGTCTTTTCTCTCAGCGTCACTCTGCTTATAACTTAAGAAACTCTGAGGGAAGGCTGATCCTGTCCAAACCAAGCACCAATTATTTGAAACGAAGCTTCTCTTACAGCGGGGCCATGCTATGGAATAACTTGCCCAAAAACTTAAAAAATGCTGCATCCGTTGAGCATTTTAAGCAAAATATCAAGAAGGTAGCTGATATATCGGATTCCCACACGGCAATCATGTAAAGCAGTTGTAATTAGTTTTAGTTTTTAAC
>JAHPZR010007180.1:30000-32500 GCA_019787425.1 Platygyra sinensis | reverse complement strand
AATTCTTAATGACATTTAAAATATTTGAATGAGCTCAATCAGTCAGTTCCAGGTGAAGTTGAATTTTAATGAGGCTGCAGTGTTTTCCTTAATTTGAAACTTGCCAAATTCATGCCACTTTCACGATCAGTAACCTGCACCCCAGACGCAACCTACCGCGGTAAATTTTCGTCTGTGACGCAGGCTAACGATTAGCCTCCCACGCAAGACGTTCTTAGGCTTGTCACGGGTTCCTAACGATCAGAGGCTATTTGAAAATTGAGTGCATAAGTTTGTGTTCAAAGTTGTTTCGAGTATTTACTCTCCCATACGAACTAGCATTTTATTTTCTTTCGGCACAATAGGCTGTTGATTGAAATTTCGTCGTGGCTTTGTCTTCAAATGTCATACTTAGAGCCCTCAGGTCAGTCTGCCAGCTATGTTCAGCTCTGCATATCACTCACGCCGGCTAGGTTTTCTAAACACTCATCCATTGACCCAAGGATATGAAAACTGATTGAATTTATTTAATCTTTAGTTCATTTCTATAGATTATGTCACTCAACGGCATAAAATAATACGTCCTGAAACAAAACGGCTTAGTAAGGTACGGAAATTAACTGATAATTAAGAATATATACAAACCTTGACTCCGTGACTGACAAGTTTTCTTTCTGTGGTCCAGAATTAAAATCAGACATTCTTTAGTCTGAATATCTGGGTTGCCATGTGACCACTTGCTTTAAGTTTAACATGCATCTATAGCTAAATAAGCACATGCGAAGAAAATTTTAAACTTTGCAAGAGGTTTAATTGTGCACAAAACCGTTACTTACTGTGATGCAAATTATGGCCGCGAAAAGAACGACTCTACATGATATTGTTTTATATACTTGACACTTTCTACCTGTCAAGTTTTTTTCCCAAGTATTAGTTTAACAAACAATATAATTTCGAGCTACCGCAAAATGTAACGTGGACCGATGAATCATAATGCTCGTGATTAGCACGAGTACTGACCGGTACAGGGCATAAATGGGGTAAGATTGGCCCATCACATCTTTAAGCGAGTAAGGCGACCTATCATTTTTATTGCTTTTTTTATTTCGAAACAGTGCTTCGTAGAGAACATTCAGGAAAAATTTCAAACTGAAAAATTCATCGGCAACAATCAAGGTGATATGCTTCTGGTAAAACCAACCTAATGTTTCTCTTGCAGCACCATCATTCTTATTGTTGTTCTGTTGGTGCTGATTGTGATTGCGTTGGCTGTGGTTCTTCCAGTCTATTTTTTTGTGATAAAAAAATCCGATGAATCATCTGAGTCATCTGACGGGCCATCATCTGACGATCCATCATCTCGTGGACCCTACAGAAAAGAGGCCGTCGCGACGGATACACCCCAGTGCTCCCAGATAGGCAAGGACATTCTTGACGCCAACGGCTCGGCCGTGGATGCTGCCATCGCCGCCATGTTCTGCTTGGGGGTTGTAAGCATGCATTCATCTGGGATAGGAGGAGGTGGTATAATGTTGGTGTACAACAGAAGCCTCCAAGAAGCCAGTGTCATCGACTTCAGAGAAACCGCTCCAGCAGCGGCAGAAAAGGACATGTTTAAGGGCAATGAGATGAAAGCCCAGAAAGGTATTGTCCACGTTGTTTGTGGCGAGGATTTTTTTATTTGAAAATCAAGGAAGTACTATAACGAGGACCATAAAAGGCGGAGAATGGCCGAATGTCGAATAAACTGGGTACAGCTCCTGCATTTGGATGACGTAACAAGCTCATTTGCAGCTGTTAGACAAGAATTTTTTAGTTCAACTCGTAAGCTTGTAACGTGACTAAGGCAACAAATTGGCCCGCCTTCCTCCGGGTGGGATTCTGTATTTGTTTGTTAGGTTTGTGTACCCGCAATACGAACAGCAAGTGCATAGTATTCAGTTTGTGCCCTTGTAACACTTATTCGGACACTTAAGTTTGTAATAATTCTCACACGTTTGAAGAAATATTTTTGGGTTTTCTGGATTAAAGATGACCCGGTTTAATTTTCAAAACCCCGACTGATTTGAGCAAATACTTACTCAGAGTACCTGAACTTCTTCATAGGTGGTCTGTCTATTGCCGTGCCTGGCGAGGTACGCGGTCAATACGACGCCTGGAAACGACACGGTCGGTTACCATGGAAAAAACTTGTTCAACCTGCCATCGATTTGGCCAGAAATGGATTTGAAATAACAGAAGCTGTGGAGGACGCTCTGAAAACGACAAAAGGAATCGAAGACGACATCAGAAATGATCCAGGATTGAGGTCAGTTCATATCACCTGCGTATTGACAGCAAAGGCTAACTCGGTTACAAGCAATAGAGAATAAAGCGTTAAAGAGTTATTTAATCATCTATGTAGCTTTTATTCGTTAAGTAATACCAGAAGTATGATCCCTATCAAAATAGTTTTAGCTGTATGTTTTTAGTTTTTTTTTTAAATTATCCATGGTTACACACATTCATTGCAATACTCACA
>JAHPZR010007180.1:7500-27500 GCA_019787425.1 Platygyra sinensis | reverse complement strand
ATGGCATTCTTTAAACATGACCTAACCACTTCCATCGCCTGGTTCTTACTTGCTTACCAACTGTCCTTGTACCTGACCTTTCTCTTATCTTCTCGTTGCTGATCCTCATTGGCCAGAAAACCTTCAAGATTTTCATTATAATTACTAATTGCTATACTTTCCTTTTAAGAAATTTAATTGGTAATCTAAGCATTATTTTAATCAACGCAAAACCAATTTGCTTTAACAGGCGACCGTTTTTAGGGTAAAAGTTTGAAATTTTGTTTTGTTTTTAACCTCCTGTAGGCGACAACTTGTCAGATAATAGAGCGGAATTGGATAATAAGGTGTTGTAAATCATTGCATTCCTGGACAGTACAAGAGAGGGAAATTTATTTTGGGAAGTGGCGTATTTGTTTTTCTTGGAATTGACTTTTCCCATGAAAAAGAAAAACATTTAAAACACGGGCAAGTCCGTGGAATACCATATCCTAATGAGGCAAACGTTTGTCCCAATGTGACCTAATGTCATCATGAGCAACCACCTCCCCTAAGCAATCACCTGGACTTGACATCTTGGGTGGTCTCTCACGCGTGGTTTGACTGTATTTGACATTTCAGGATACAACCTGACGTCACCATTCAGTGCTGATGTGAATTCCGCAGTGCTGACGTATCACCGCATCATTGAAGCTTTTAAGTTCAGTTATGCATGGCGAAGTCGGCTTGGAGATCCAAAGTTCCATTCAGAGATAAACAAGGTGAGTTAACAATCTTAGTTTGAATGACTAAGCGTTCCATTCTCGATCAGTAAATGCTCAAACCACTTTCACTGTTGAAGACGCATTGCTCAAGAGGCATTGATAACTCTGATCCTCTGACCGTAGCACACTAGCGGTGTAACCTTACCATTGATCTCTGATTAGAAGAAGTTGCACGTCACGGTCTCTTTTTGCCTGCGCTAAGTGGAAAAACAAGGGCGTCTTGAGAAACGTAGCGCCCACAATAAAGAACTTCCTAGCGGCAAAAATTCTAAAACTATTAGATCTCTCATTGATTATGATGTGGTCAATGTGGTTTTGGTCGCGGCCATTAGGTGGGGCCCATATAAGCGCCTGAATGTGTTAGGAGTGTTGGTCCGGCATCAAATAATAAAGGTTAAACACACAACACGAAACTTCGGTTCTTCTTCAAGTTCTATTTCACAGTTCAACCTCGTGCTCTCTAGATCACGTGACTCGTGACCGACTAGGGTGGGGTGGGGGCGCCCCTACATACTCCCCCTCTAAAACGAGATGTCCTCCCGGACATCGAAAAAGTGGCTTAGTCTAGGTTACATTGGAACAGTTAACAACATCCGGGTAACAAAACTTTGAAGGGTGATCAGGCCTTCACAGTTGCATCCTACTTACTAATTCATGACTAAAGTCCAATTACAGTGTTCCTAAGCACTGTCTGAAAATTGCTTAACAATTTATCCCGAAGAAGTCGCTTTGATTTTCTTACAAGAAACAAAACATGATACTAATGTGTTACTTTAACAACAGTCTAACAAAGTTCAAGAAAGTTCAAATTTGCAATGATTTTGTTTCAAGTGTTCAGTCTTAAACAGCCACTGGTGGCACATACTGGTAAGAGTTTGGTGGCACAAATGGCACAGAAGTTAGAAACACAGGCACATAATAAGGTGCCACCCAATAATTAGACAAAGCTAACGTTCCATAAGGTACAGTAGACATCCACGGGGCATACACAGAAACACTGGCGGTTGTTGCTGCATTACTCAGTGTACTGTTTGGTTGGTAACTTGGGTTGCCAAGATGGTCATAGCAAAGAATATTTGGCGGACGGCGGTTTCGCATAGGATAACTTCGAGGTTCCACTGGCTCTTGTTCATCTTCTGTTGCGGAGTGAGAAGGGGAACAGTCTTCTGTAACTGGTGTGGCCTCATCATGTTCTGACAAATTCTCTGCATCGTCAGGCAACAGTTCTTCTTGGGTACCATCTGTAGGCATTTGCTCCTGAATGTCAGTTTCTGCTAGTGGTGTTGAGGACTGCAACATTTCCAACTCGTTGGGTGAGAGGCCAGGAAACTCGCCTTCATCCCCACTGTCACTTCCAGGGTGCACCTCTCCCTCTGGCTGATTAACAGGAACTGATCTTCTCCTGCTTTCTTGGGTACGCTGAGCAACAGGTTCTGGCAAATCACTTTGTATGAAATCACAAGGCAACAGAAGATTTCTGTGGAGGGTTCTTGACTTGCCTTTCCGCCCTTCTGGTGTTACTTCATAGACAGGTAGGTCGCTCTTTTGCTCGACTATAATGTGTACTGCTTGCTCCCAATGGGATCTTAGCTTCCCAGGACCCCCACGCTCTGAGAGGTTACGTACCAACACACGGTCGCCTGGTTGTAACTTGGAGAATCGTACTTTTCGGTCATACTGCTTCTTTCCTTCACCAGCAGACTTGAAGATATTCTGCCTGGCCAGTGCATAAGCTTCTGCCATTGCAACTTTCCATTTGTCAGTATACTCGGAATGATTCATACCAGTTTCTGCACGTGAAAGTCCAAACATGAGGTCAACTGGGAGGCGTGGCGAGCGTCCAAACAATAGATAGAAAGGAGAAAAACCAGTGGTATCATTTCTAGTTGAATTATAAGCATGGACAACTTTGTTCAGTGAGTCCTTCCACTTGTGTTTCTTGCTTTCTGGAAGAGTTCTCAACATATGCAATAATGTTCTGTTAAATCTTTCCACCTTTCCGTTCCCTTGAGGGTGATACGGTGTTGTTCGAAGACGCGTCACACCACTGAGCTTTTCCAATCTGTGAAAGAGTTTGTTCTCAAACTCCCGTCCTTGGTCATGAAGAATCTTTGCTGGAAAACCGAACCGTAGAACAAAGTCATTAAATAAGCGATCAGCCGCAGTTGTGGCCGACTTGTTCTTTGTTGCATAGGCTTGCGCAAAACGAGTGAAATGATCAATAATAACTAAGATGTACTCGTAACCACCAGAACTTGGCTCCAAATGTAGAAAGTCAATTGACACTAGTTCAAATGGATAAGAAGTAGTCACACTGTGTAGTGGAGCTCTTGTAGACAGGTTTGGCTGTTTCTGTTTAAGACACGGGCAAACTTTGGTCACAAAGTGAGTGATATCATCTTCCATGTTGGGCCAATAGAACCGTTCACGTGCCAACTGGACTACACGAGGGGCTCCTAAATGTCCCATTTCCTGATGAAGTTCTTTAAAGACAACAGTGTGGAACCTTTTAGGTAGCACCAACTGAGAATAGGATCTGCTCCTTCTATGCAACAGACCATCTTTATCACAGTAGAGTTTGCGTCGCTGTCTCAATAATACCTTTGTGGCTGGCAATTCACGTCTAAGTTCCCATGACTTGGGCCATTTTCCTGTTTTCAAGAATGTGAGTACTCTTCCTATCATCTGGTCTTGTTTCTGGGCTTCAAGAACAGAACTTTTGTTAATCGTATGCACACTAGAACCAAGAGATACTTCTTCCATGTTCAACAAGCCAGAATCATTGCTCACTGCAGACACCCAAATTGTCTCTCCTTGTCCATATGCACTTACTGCCGCACAACAGGCCTTGATATCACCCTCGGACATATTCACAGTACACAGTTTCATGTAAGAATCAATATTCATTGGCAATCGTGAGAGTGCATCAGCATCCTTGTTGGCATGTCCAGGTCTGTACTTGATGGCAAATGAGAAGTCTGCGAGCTCTGATACCCAACGATGACCAGTAGCATTTAACTTTGCAGTCGTCAGCACATATGTGAGAGGATTATTATCAGTATACACAGTAAAGTCTGGCGCATGATAAAGGTAGTCTCTAAAGTGTTCACAGACAGCCCACTTGAGAGCGAGAAACTCGAGCTTCCCTGAATGGAGATTATAATTCTTCTCTGCCTTTGTCAATGATCTTGAGCCGTAACCAATTACTCTCATCTTTGCATCTTGTTTCTGATATAACACGGCTCCTAGTCCCTCTTGCGACGCATCAGTATGCAGGACAAAGGGCTTGCTAAAATCGGGGTATCCAAGAATTGGAGGAGCCACAAGGTGGTCTAACAAGGTTTCAACTGCTTTTTGATGCTGTTCCATCCAAATGACCGGTTGGGACGATGGTACTGTACCATGATGTTGCTTGTTCTTGTGTGTTCTTGTCCCATCTTCAGAGTTCAATAACTGAAAGAGGGGGTGCGCAATTTTGGCAAAATTCTGAATGTATCTCCGGTAGTATCCGACAAGACCCAGTAATTTTCTAACTTCACCAACTGTACTAGGCTTACTGTCCTTCAGAGTCCTGACCGCTTCCACATTTGAGGGATCTAGTCGGTAGCCTTCTGCTGACACAATCTGTCCGAGATAGTTAACTTCTCGCTTAAAGAGTTTGCACTTCTTGGGTTTAAGCTTAACCCCATGTTCACGTAATCGCCGAAGCACTTTCCGAATATGGTTAACATGTTCCTCAAATGTTTGGCTAAATACAATGATGTCATCAATGTAAGGTATACAAATATCATCTCTCAAACCATCAAGGCAGTGTTCCATAAAGCGTTGAAATTCTCCTGGTGCATTTTTCAAGCCCATTGGTAGGCGGACCCATTCATACAGTCCCCAAGGGGTTGCAAAAGCTGTCTTGTGTCTACTTTCAGGACTTACAAAACCTTGATGGTAAGCTTTCCCTTGATCTAGTAAGGAGAACCATTGATTTCCTCCTAAGCTTTCCAAGGCATCCTGCATTCTGGGCAAAGGATGACTGTCACGAACTGTTTTGGCATTCAACTGTCTATAGTCTATACACAGTCTCAATGTTCCATCTTTCTTTCGAACACATACAACAGGGGATGAATAAGCTGACCTTGACTTTTGAATCCACCCTCGATTCAACAGATCCTCAACATACTGCTTTACTTCTGCGTAAAGTGGCCGGGGGATAGAAGTGTACTTCCGCTGAACTGGTACAGGATCAGTGAGGTTGATATCCACTTGCAACTCCTCTGCCCTTCCAACATCATCATCAGTTTTCGAGAAGGACTCTGCTTCCTCTAACAGCATTTTTCTTACTATGAGGCGTTGATCCTCAGTGAGTTCTTCAGTGTCAATATCTGGAATGTAACTACATGGTTGTTCCTCGTAAGTCATGTCACTGCCTTGGTTAGCAGGTGGCTCAGGCATATCAGTAATTTGAGATTCTACTACATTAACACTGGCTGAAAGTTCTTCTTTTAACTTCACTTCAAGAGGGGTGACTGACTTCACTTGCTGGAGGTGTCCTAGAATTGTCCTTCCTTTCAGAGTAATGTCATGTTTCGTTGGATTATCCACTCGAATGTTCACTCGACATGTGGAGCCTCCTGCTACAGTCACCTGTGTCACGGGTATCTCAAGACCACTAGGCCAAGACTGGTTAGGATCAAGTTCAAATAGTACCGGTATCTTACTGACTGGACCCACTGCAGCACGACATGAAACAACAACTGACTGTCCCCTTGGAATTACAGTGTCTTGCTTTCTTGACTTTACAGTGGCCAATTCCTTTACGGGCTCAGCTTTGATGAGCTGAACAAGGGCCTCTACATTTACTCGGTCAGCACCAGTTAAACTTGAAGTAAGTACATCCACCAACGATCCATGAACTCCAGCTGAAGCATCTCCTTCAAAATGCTTAGTAAACTCTTCAATAACATTAAATCCAACAATAGGCATATCCAAGGAATCCTTGGCAACCAAAAACGGCACTTTAACAATATGGTCAGAGTTATCTTCAATAAGATTAAAAGTCAGTTCCACCCAACCCTCATAGGGTAGGTCAGTTCCATTTGCTGCCTTTAAATCAAGCCCATCCATGCCTAACAACTCTGTCATGTCTCGAATGTCACAACCTGGAAGGCACCGCTTTAACCAACTACGCGAAATAATTGACACTTGAGCTCCAGTATCCCAGAGGGCATCAGTCTCGACCCCATTGAGCAAACATTTGACAGTACATTTACGCCCCACAAGACGAACTACCTGGGAATGCTCCTGTGGTGACAAATGGCTTACAAAGACTCCTGTCTTTTCTCTGTCTTCTCTGTACTTTCGCTCCTCCAACGTGGATATGGCCTGGCAAAGTGTCTTATGATGTCTCCAGTGTTTCTCTTGACATTTCCTTGAACAATATCTGACAGCTTTACAACTACTGCACTGTTTAAAAGAGGAGATACCCTCTTTGCTTCCACAGAACTTGCAGACATGGTGGGACGAGTTCGCTCCGACTACACCCTGTCCCGCTGATGCAGCCTCCTCCCGTTTCCCGGCACCCTTCTACATCCTCGTGCAAAATGATCTGTTGAGCCACATTTAAAGCAATGATCGCAGTTGTCTACACCTGCTGCTCTACATGAACTACACTGACGCCGCTGAAACTGTGACCGGTTACCAGATGCATAATTCCTGGAGGGACTCCTTTCCACTGGGGCACTAACTCTGTCAAAGGATTCTTTTAAGGAGGCAAGATTTGACTGCACTGCTTCTAATGCTGTCACCAGAGTATTGGGTTTTGGCTCCTTTTTCTGGGACTTGCTACTCTCACCCTGGGGTGGTGGACTTGAACTTGGCTGAGTTTGGTTACTTGGAGGCGAGGCAGTCTCAACCTGGTTAACCCTTGCCCCTTTCCTGCCCACTGCACCCATCTTATTCTGGTGTTCTGTCTCTGCCGACATAATCCGATTAACCCTCTCCATAAGTTGTTCATCAGTTACAGAAGCAACTTCGAGTAAAGGGCGCAGTTTAGCTCTAACTGATTCATCTTGTAAACCTGTCTCTACTACATGGAGGAACAATGCTTGGACAAGAGATGGTTCATACTTGATGGAATCTTCAGTGGCATTTGACACAAAAATAATCTGCTGTTTTAAGTTCAAAGCCCGCACAAGAAAACTTTGGGGAGATTCACTTGCTTCCTGGCGTAAGACAGACAGTTCCTGATACAGTTCCGTTGCTGACTTTTGCTTAAAATGAGCTTTCATAATCTGCTTTAAGCGAGATAACGATAGATCCTGTATCATCTCCAAGTAAGATCTCAATTGAAGGCTTGGACTAACTGCACGAATAACAGCTTCTACAATTTCACTCTCTTTGTAGCCCGCCTTTGTCCCGGATTCTATCTGTCGCGCCAAACTAACAAACGACAGACCGTCCTTAAAATTATCTCCCGCCACAACACCATGAATCTTGAACTCCCGCCTAAGCACCTTACTAACATCAACATTTACCTTCGTTTCTTCGCCTTGTGCTTTCTCTGTCGGGGTAGGCGGTTCGACTTTCACCTTCGTTTCTGTTGTCGTGTCATCTTCGAGCGGAGGTGGTTTTCCCTGCACAAATGCAAGAAGGCCGACGAGCAGTGTTTTCTTGTCCTCTGCTTCGCTCACATCTACCTCTATTTTCTCACGGACTCGCTTTGACAGCTGCAACCTTCCTAGCTTTCCCTTTTCCAGTGTTAGGTGTTCTGCTAGCTGTCCCAGTGCATCGACATCGAGACCACAAACTTTCGCTTCCAATTCAAGTTGAAGCTCCTCAATTTCACTTTCGGTCGCCATATTGATTTCCGTAGTCGAGATAAACAAAGATAAACAGACGAAACAACTTGCTCGTTACCACAGCATTTACACTTGTATCACACTCTTCGACGAATTTACACAGGGCCAGAAAGCATTTTCATTCAACATGTAGCTTGTCTTGAGTTTTCCAGTCGCTAGAATAACATGCAATGTCGTCCACATGCACATCAGCAAAACTACACGCGTCGTTCGGTTCGCAAAAGCGAAGCTCTGAAGTTTCGTTTCGTCACTACATTCAGGCAAATTTCGCCCGAGTGACAGTCCTGGCGGGGTCGCCAAATGTTAGGAGTGTTGGTCCGGCATCAAATAATAAAGGTTAAACACACAACACGAAACTTCGGTTCTTCTTCAAGTTCTATTTCACAGTTCAACCTCGTGCTCTCTAGATCACGTGACTCGTGACCGACTAGGGTGGGGTGGGGGCGCCCCTACAAATGTCTTAGTGGTTAAACAATTTTCCACCGATAACAAGGTCATTCAGTGCACGGAATTCTGAAGTCTCTCTCCATTCTCTTTCATTCTCGCTATTCCTTGTCTTCCCATCTCTCTCTCCCACCCTAGCTTCTGTAGTAAAATTCGGCGTTCGCGCCCCCCATAATCATCCACCCGTGATGCCTGTGTTCTCTTTTCAATTCTTTTTGCAGCTGTTCGTAAAATTCATCCGCAATTCTCTCTTCTGCCCCATTGGTTGGTGCGTAGATCATTATTATTGTGAGCTTTGCATATCGAGAATTGAATCTGGTATCATAATCCTGCCGCTCAACGGGTTCCATCTTAACAATGCCATCCTTGCTTCTTTCTTCAGGACCAGACCCACTCCTCTTTGGTAATCCTCCTCTGATCCAGAGTACAGGATGTATTCACCTGTGTTGTTCCTCAACTTCCCAAACCCAGTCCATCTCATGTCTTGTCTATATTTCCTGAACTCTTTCATCACATTGACTGTTTTGCCCACCTGGAACAAGGTTCTGATGTTCAAGCAGCCAACTCTGAGAGTTGAATTCGGAGTTATCAGAGATGCACAGAACAAGGTGATCGGGCTTTTAGATTCCTCTTGGCCGTCTCCACAAGCCGTCATACTTGCAGCTCCGAGATTCCAAGATGGGAAGTCGTTATCGGGTGTGCTGCATGTTACCTGCCTGCATCCGTAGATGGATCTCACTAATTCTGATATGTTTCTCTAATGAGGCTCTGTTTTACTATGTAGGGTGACTGGTCTTACTGAAACCCCCAATTTGGAGTTCCAGGGACTGTCCCGGCTTTGGTCTGGTTTCTACCCTATTACCTTCTTGCCATGCCTGAATCTGCCAGAGATCATGAAAACACATCAAGCTCCCCTACCACTACACGGCGACAGTCCGTAAGGGAAGTCTGTGAGACACGCCTGCGGGGAATCATGGTAGTTGCAGTAATAAAAACAAATATTCGGTCTGAGATGTTGAATACAACTACTGTACCATGATTCCCTGCAGGCACCGGCATCTCATGGAGGGAATTGGTCATTGCAAGTTTCAATGACAATTAAGTGTCTGGGATACAACGAAATGATATGTATCGCTCATGATTTCTCAGGTAAACTTCAGTTGATTCTGCCTTCTTCTTTCCGGTTTTATTTAACGCAATTATTTATATCTTTAGCTTTAAGAAAATGTAAAAAGGACTAAAATTATTCTGGTACCAGATTCGGTGTCCACTAAAACCTGAAATTGTTGGATTTTCTATAGGATTTAGTCTTAGTAAACTGGAACCCCGGTAATACGGTCACAAACGCGCCTGAATAATCTGGTCGTATTAACAGGGTCCTTTAACTAAGAAAATGACTGACTAAGATTTCTTTGGGCCAGAATAAATGGTAGCCCTAACAACAAGATGGCCACATTAACTGGGTGGCGCTGTAAGACGGGGTTTCACTGTACTAGGTTTCTGCCTAACTCCTCTACTAACTATGGCCTAACCAATCAAACTCTTGTTTATAGTTTGAGCTATGTGCTTTGCTAATTATTCATTCATCGACCTTGGATGACCACACGTGAGACTCCTCCTTAAAACCATCCAATCAGAGCGAACTTGAGCATCTTGATGCGTGCTTGCTAAATTTGGCCATTGTCTTTTGCTCTCATACGAGACAAACAACAGTGGGACATTTTGTCCAGAATATTTTCTATTCCCTCCCACCCAAAGATCAAATAGTTCGTGAACTAGACATCCACTGAGCTGTGCCTAACGGTCGAGTTACAACCGGAGATTCGTTTTTCAGTCCATCAGAGAGTGCAATATAATTTCTACAAGAATACGTTCTAAACGTTTATACGTTTCATTGCAGGTTGCTGAAGAGATGTTGAACCAAAAATTAGCCGACCGTTTACGTCACAAAATATGGGATAACATGACACACGACAACGTATCATATTACGCGCAATCACTGTCAGACACTGATTACGGTACAACACACGTGGCTGTTTTAGCCCCAAATGGTGACGCGGTTTCCGTAACAACCACAATCAACAGGAGGTGAGTTTGGAACTTCTTGTTAGGTAGTTGCAAATCAATCAATACATCTGCTCTTTTATAAAACAAGATTTGACTTTCAAACAAGCAAATCTTGTAAGTTCGCGTTTTGTTTTTGCAATAACCTCACGTTTTGACAGTCAACGTGCTCTTGTCTTCAGTGCTTTTTACAGGGTTCATCTGGAAATAACCTCATTTTGACCAAACCCAGGGGACAAAATTTTCTTGTGTCATGTGTCAGATGTTAAATGTTACTATAAGGCTTTTAGTTGATTGCATCACGACAATACTGATTGGTCTTTAATTTGATTTCCCAAGTTCCAGGAATCTCTCTTTAATACTCTTCAAAGTAGAACTTTTGGCGTAAAGTCAGTTGGTACAAAACCAGACTTTTTAGGAAAATGCCCTCAAAGTTTCTTACACTATGGATTAAGCATTTAACAAGCCAGGTAGCTGGGTGGAGGGGGGCATTTGTGGGTTGCATATTGGGGGGCTATAAGGAAAATAAATGAGCCACTGATGGTTATTTAGATAACACTTTACACATGTAATTACAGTTATCGAGTTGTGCATGTCCTAACATCTTTCTACAAAGTGTCGTTCATATTTGTTGAAACTGATCTCCATGACTGTAAACAACCGTCGCTATGGCCGTTGCTACGTAAAAAAATCTATACCAATGTACTTACCTTGAATTTTTCGCTCATCTACAGGCAAATTCAGCAAGAACGTTTCAAAATTCTTTTTAAAAGTGTTCAAGGGCTTCGAATATTATATTTTTAAAAATATTGTATTTTTGATGAACGTCGTCATTTTTCAGCCTATCGAGCCACCTTAACGTAAGTTCTAAGAACATTGTCACAACAGCATGACGTGATTACGTACATCGTGTTGCCAAGCAACCTTTCAGACGACATTCACGGGCGCAATCATGATCCTGGACAAACTAGTTTCGGTACACAGCCTGTTAATTGACATTTTGATGAAACCTCAGCCGGTAACCACTGTCGTTCATTCGTTTTCGTTGTTCTCTTGACAGATTTGGATCCAAATATCGATCTAACGTCACAGGAATCATCTACAACGACGAGATGGACGATTTCGACATTCCAGACCACAACATAGTGGACGATATTTCTCCATCTCCAGTTAACTTTCCCGAGCCAAAGAAGCGACCTTTCTCGTCCATGTCTCCCGCCATTCTGACCAACGACAACGGCGTTGTACAGCTTGTTATCGGCGCCTCTGGCGGGAAAAGGATCACGACCGCCGTGTCACTGGTATGTTTAATGGCGTCATATTTCGAACATGAAAAGATGAAGGGTACGAAAGTTCATCCGTCATACAGGTCTTATTCCCAAGTTTATTACTCTCGGGTTATTTTTAGATCAGGTCCGATGTTTGAAATTCCATGAAGGTGCACGGTTAACTAATTATGTGAGACGAATTTTCTCACGTTGACAGCCCGAGGGACTTCCCGCGACTTTGCAGTAAAAGCTTTCTCGAACCTCATCCATGGTAATCATGTTATGTATATGGATGGCATTACTTAGTTAGCAGAAAGAGGCTAGCACTAGAAATTCCTGGAAAAGCACTTATTGAATTAATTTATTAGAGAAGTTAAACACAATAGACCCTGAAGGTACATTTTAAAAAAACATGTTAGTTAAACAGGAGTTACGATTATATTAAAAACTTAGGAATTCCCTGAGTGCGCACATATTATATCCAGCATTACCTAAAGACGTTTTCTTTAAAGCAATCAAAATATTTTTTCATTTTTAAACTTTTTTTCCAAGCGAGTCTTATTGTAGGTAACCTCGTGTAATTTTAATTCATGCATTAAAATGTGTGGGTCACCGTGCTCATTTAAGAGAAAACGAGCATAAATTTCCCTGTCGAGCTCAGCCTTAGGGAAGTCTATTACGCTGTGTGCGCGCAAATGACACAAACATCGTGCACAGTAGGGATGCGCATCGCAATACTGAGAAATCACCTTAAGGTAATTCCCCTGAAATAAAACTGACAATAGATTTTCGTTCAAACTTTGCCCACTGAATATGTATCATATGAGAACTTCAATTTTGAAATAAAAAAGGGGGGTTCCCATGCTCATTAAGGAGCACTGGGGCATTGAAAATGACCCATTTTGGCATTATTCGCATATTAATGCTTATTACAAGAACGCATTCCCAGTAATAATTGTAAATTTTTGTGACCGAGACTCACGAGAACAAGCATTAAACTGGAGTCAATGCATTGTATCGAACATAAATAAACTTTTTAAGTTTGATTTAGACAAAAAGCTGAATTCTTGATTAAAATTTCAACCAAATTTCTTGACATGGTTACCATAGGGCAATATAGAAAAGACGGCACAGTTTACTTGCTATTTTCGTTATTTATTCAATTTTCAGCAATAGGAAACAGATCAGTCTTTCCTCAAGCAAAGTTTATGATAAGTTGATTACAATGACTGAAAAAAAAGTTGGGGTGCCCGTGCTCGTTGGTGAGCTATAGCCATTTTCCAACTGACAGCGCTCAATATCAAGGCAAATCCGCCATGTTTTCAATATGCGCGTGCACGGGGGCGCGCTAAATGACGCCATAAATTATGCGCAGAAAGGATGCGCAGTGCAATTGTGAGGAATAACCTTAATTTCATCCTCCTGGAAAATATTGCTCAACGCTCGACGCTGGAGCACTGGGTACAATCTCAAAAAATAACTTGAGAGGGATTACCTTGGGAATAAGATTTTAATGGTGAAATAACTCTCTCACTTCAACCTCCCTTGATTTCAAACCCATGATTCTTAAGATATAAGACCAAATGATCTAAAACACAAATGAGACTGTTTTTATTCCATCCACTGTGACATCGTCCTTATGAGGCTCGGGACAATTCATGTTTGTAGTGTTCGTATGCCGGAAGCTCTTAGCATGGAGTTAGGTTTTCTTTCAGTGCTCAGCGGTTAACAGATTTTTTCACATGCGCAGGTGTTAATGAACAAGCTGTGGTTTAACCAATCCTTATCTGACGCGGTGGACAAGCCTCGACTTCATACTCAACTGGCGCCCGATCAGAATGTATCTTATGAAAAGATACCTTTGGATACTCCAGGCAAATATCGCATGTCACGCGAAATATTGGAAGGTTTGGAAAAACGCGGGCACGACGTTACTGGCGCGGAATTCTTTGCCGTGGTGCAGGCAGTATTCCGAGATCCTGAAAAGGGAATATTCGCCAAGTCAGACCCGAGGAAACATGGCGCGCCCGCGGGACAATAGAACACTTGTCCCGATGCTGATCCCGAAAACTCTCGTAGTAAGATTACATTACACTAGTTCTGCAGAGTGACTAAAACACGATGTTAGCTAGCAAAAGAAGAGTTACAGTTTTGATATGTGAAACGTTCACTGGAAACTTGAAAGTGATCAGAAAAAAGAATTATTAACCCTAGGAACTAGCTAGACCGTAAGCATCCTGTTTGTTCAAACTCCGGGCCATTTTGTGTTTTCTATCATAATTTCTTGTAGTTAAGGAACGATATTTACGCATGATCCTGTACTAAATACACATGGTAATGACCTCAGATGAATTCACAAATCCAAATGTTTGCGGATTGGCCAATGTCATGTGCAAAACGTGTGACAACGGACAACAGACAAAATCCAGAATATCACATCTTTGTCTCGATAAGGAGATTACGGACAGACAAAAACTGTCCTGCAGAAAATACTTGACCAAACCATGTTAAAAATGAGCAGCATATCGGATCTAAAACTGAAAACCTACGGCCAAAAAAACAGTCCGGCACAGTTATCAAATTTGATAACCTGGACCAAAACAAACTATTAGCCAATCAAACACCAAGTTTAAGCTCACATGACACGTTATCATAGCAACCATCTCCATTTCAATATGGCGGCTACTTGTGTGCGAAAACATCTCAGCGCGGCTTAAAATTCAACATTTGATTCCGCTTTTTATGGACGGTTAAACACAAGAAAGGTTTCGAATAGGAATACAAAGAGAAGTAGAAATCTTCCCTGTAGCACTAATTTTCCAAATGTCTGTCCTACAAGATCTTTTCTTTCCCTTGTTTTCTTTTGTGGTGCATTAAATAAAATGAATGAATGTACAGATGCTTTTGATAATCAACCTACATGTAAAACAATATTACTTATTCTTCTCAGGCTTATTGTCATGAGTAAGAAAATTATGTGCTAGAATTTTGACAAGTGAAGTAATGCAAAAACCAAAACATTGCAAAGTTACTTACACACTAGACGCGGGTGTACAGAGTCAACGTTTTCTTCTAATTTCACACCATAAGAGAAGAATTCATTCCTGAACAATTCCTTTCTCTTTCCTGATTTCGTTTTAGTTTTTGCCGGCTTTGCACAAAACCGACACAAAGAAGCTATTTCTGTTAGTGAAGATCCATAATTCTGCCACTTGACACTACTCATTCCCTAGAAGCACAAGAAATTAAACATGGCGGTCAGTAACGGAATCAGACAGTAAATCAAAAAAACACAGTGCCCTCATACAATTTTTTGTGCCCTTAGATGAGTAAGCGATGAATCGAAAGAAAAATAACTGAAGAACACGGCATATTTTCTACGTGTTCCACAAAAATGCCTAACTGCCTTAAAATTGACGGCAAAGAGTACAAACATACCTGAAATAAACTGTCATCTTTGGGCAGTCTTCTCTAATCATCGAGCAAAAACTTGCACAATCACTCAACCAACGGCCGCCATTTTGTGCACTCGTGAAGTTTGTTTTCCTCTCGAGTAAATCGCCTGGAACTATGGGTATACAACACGAACACAACCGAACATTGGACGAACAAAGTTGATGTTCTCGGAAAACTCACCGAGTTATGAATTGCCACCATGTTGTGACGTCATGGGGTTATCAAATTTGATAACTGTGCCGGACTGAAAAAAACACAATGCAGCTGAATGATGCACGAGACCGCCACGTATGGTTTACTTTCTTGGACTCTGCTTAGCATTGATAAATGTCTTTACATAGAAATTAGGAACTACATGTTGTAGGTAGAATAAATAGAATGTTATCACAACTTTTTTTTGGTGTTGGTTTTCACTTAACCTTCAATGTATGCAAGAAAAACCATGCATAACAAAACTTTACACTGAAGAATGAAATGAAAATACCAAGATAAATAGAAGACTCGACTCCCAACTCCCGCCTTTTCTTTCTTGTTAAATTGGTATCAGTTGCTGTAATGCACCCATTTAGCTGTGCAATTGTTAAGCGCAAGCAAGTCTGTAGGTCACCCTAAGCACGAAATTATTCAGAAGTCTCATACTCACAGAGGATTACTTGTACATGAAATAACATTTTGAGTTCTCGTTCTTGTGTGACAAAACTTAACATGCATTTTTCATCTCTCCCTCGCTTCCCCATCTATCAGAAGACTTGGAACTTGGAACTGTATTTCCTCTCCCGTTATATACCTTACCCTTTCCATCTCCTCTTCCCCTCAACTCCCCGTGCCTGCCCCCCCCCCCCTCCCACGAGAAAGTGTCATTTGTTTTATAAAGAAGTTCTCTTTTCATTTTAAGAGCGATCTAAGACAACAAAATTCCAAGTGAATTTTGTCTGCCGTCTTCCGCTTGTGAACAACTATCACGACAAATAGAATATTGAAACAGTTTATTGACAGTTCTTCACCTCAAATTTTCAGTCTTACAGGACAGGCGTGTATTAGCCTTAAGCAATACTCGCACGGATTGTTAATGTCACACAACACACACTACTGCTTAGTTACAACAAATTCAGGATTAAAATGATCTTTATGAAAGATATTTCCATTAAACTTAGTTCAACCTATCAGTTATAATTTAAACTGCCTATAACAATGATAATTATTGCTGACAAATGTCACACAATTTACTTGTGTTACAAAACATGTCCACTAATAACTTACAGAAAATTCAAAAGATAATGCCAGTCCAATAAACTTCCATAAGAATACGTTAAAAGTGTTGAAGAAACATTTTGGGAAACTGATCAGCCGGTTTAAAACAGCTCGGCCTACGAGACTTTGTATTCTGTTGAGCTATTTCTCTAACCTGAAGTAATATATTGACCACTAAAGAGGAAATATAACGGTTTAAGCAATTTCTGACATTTCAGATTTCTGTCTTTTTCCCTTGAAACAAGAAACTTGTTGTACGTGTATTACCACATACAGAATACCATTTATATCATGGTCTAGAATAAACGCCTTAATGCTGACAAATAGTTCAAAATCATGTTTTAAATTTTCACTGATAGCAATGAGGGAACTGATTAATATCACATCACAAGTGGGTTGATGAATCTAATAAAAAATATGGATTCGATGGTTGTAGTGGTCAGTCACAACTATCCTACCATCACTGAGAACTGCTGTAGAGACTGGGCTATTAAACTCTCCTATCCCTCTGCCTCTTATTCCAAACTTTGTGATAAAGTTCCCGCTCAGTTCAAACACCTGGACTCTGTGATTCTTTGTATCACAGACCATCAGGTGTCCTGCCTTGTTGACAGACAAACAGCGAGGTCTATTGAACTCCCCATCCCCCTCCCCCTTCTTTCCAAATTGGTAGAGAAAATTCCCATCCCAACCGAAGACTTTGATACAAGATTGATCACGGTCTGATACTATTAAATAGTTGTCATACTGAATACAGTGATAGGGAAAGGTAAAAGAACCCTCTCCACCAATTTTACGTAAAAACTGACCACTAGGGGAGAAGATCTTGATTAGTTTGTTACCCGAATCAGCAACGATAATATTACCGTCACTGTCTACAGATAAACCATAAGGATCCTGAAGCTGGTGATCAAGAGTTCCTTGTTCACCAAACTTGCTCAGGAACTCACCCTGCTCACTAAAAACTTGGACTCGGTGGTTATCACCGTCCACTACTATAATATGGCCATTCTTATTAAAAGCTATCCCAGTAGGCCACTTTAATTCTCCCTGTTTATCACTCTTTCTACCAAAAGATCTCAAGTGAGTTCCATCACCGCTGAGCACTTGAATTCTGTGGTTACGAAACTCAGTCACTGCAATTTCATTACGTTCATTCACTGCCACTCCCCAGGGTCTGCTAAACATTCCAGCAGCCGTGCCTTCTTGTCCAAACGACATCACGGGTTTGAAACGTCTGAGTTTAACTTCAACAGCAAAAGGGCTGCCATAAAGGGGTTCTTCATTTACTTTCACTGTTAACTCAGCCTTTCCACTTTCTTTTGGAAAGTAATCGATCTTGTAGCAGCCATCTTTGTTATCTTGCACTCGAGCTTTTGTTGCACAGTCCTGCCCTTGAACATTTGTGATTTCCACCGTTACACAGTCACGCTCGTCGTAACATTGTTCTCCTCCAGCATTTCTTGTCGTTAAAACAAAATGTGCTTCAAGACCGACAATAGCTTCACTTGTTCCGTTTCCTTGGACACTTGACTGATTCGCACTAGTTTTGTTGATAAATGTTTTGAAAGCACCGATTCCTTCACTGACGGCTTTCGCCATTAATGATTCGTTTTCCACGAAAATGAATCGACGAAAGCCTTCAAGGTCACAGTTCACTTGCTCTTCTCCATCAGTGACTTCTTCCTGAAAGGTTGTGTTTAATGACTTGTCTACCTGTACAATCTCAGCGCTCATGCTTCGCTTTAAAAGTGCTTCAGTTTTCTCAATCCCTGTCTCGATAAGCTTTGCTTGTTTGTCCAAATCGCGCTGTTCAGTTCGCAGACGTTCGTGAGATTCCTTTACTTGTATGTCCACTTTGTTTAAGATTTCCTTCTCCTTCGCTTCGATAATTTCCATCAAAAGTTCAGTAAATCTGTGTACGTCTCGTTTGACGGCAGCGGCTTGTTCTTCAATATGAATGCAGTTCTCGCCAAGTTCAGCGATTTTGTTTCTCTTCTGTTCCGCTTTTTGCTTTTGCAATTCAATCGCGGATTTCAATTGTAACTTCCGTTCATTGGCAGCTTCTTCCAAATGTATTTTGGCATGACCTTCATGAAGAATGGCAACACAGGCGTTGCAAATGGCATCTTCACAGTCCTTGCAAAAGAACTTCAACTCTTCTTTTTCATGGTGTTTCTGTTGGCAAAATGCTGGTCGTTTTAACACATCCTCGATGTCTTGATCTTGAAAGTCTTTAAGCGCCAACACACGGTGTTCTTTATTAACTCGCATTATGTTGTGCCCAGTGATACAGTCGTCACACCAGAATGCACAACATTGGAAGCAGTACAAACTTTGCGCGCTTTTTTTGCCGCAATTTCCACAATTCACTCCGGTAGAATTACACTCTTTGATTGCCAACACATCTAGCAAACTGTTGATGCGAAAGTTGGTCGGCAGGTCCTTCAGATTTCCACTTCCTGGGACTCTACTCTCTCTTCTACATTCTGGACATGTAATGACATCATGGCGGCCACTCGTTCGTAGAATACCGCTCAAGCAGTCAAGACAAAAACTGTGAAAACATGGCAGCTGTTTTGGATCTGTGAATGTGGTCATGCACACAGAACAGGATAATTCTTCATGAAGATTGTCTAGCAAGGTTTTTATATCCATAACAGCTAAAGGCGGAAAGACAAACTGGGTTTGGAGATGAAAATACCTCCAACAATGAAGCCTTGAGATATAAAATACCGTATCTATCAGACTGTTGACGTTGACCAATCATGTGAGGTTTGACATGTTGTCTGATGTGCATCAATTCTAAGAAATGTTTTTTTTTTACCGCCAAGGTTTCTAAGAATCTTGATTACAATAGCGTGACGACCATGTGATTGCATGCGAAACTCTTCGGCATGCATTAGTCTATCCGTATCTCTTGCTTATTCTTCTTCTCTGTCTCTGTCTCAGTTTGAGGACCACTGTTTCAAGAATAATATCTCTAGGGGTGGAAGCTTGGGCTCTGCATTTTAAAAATGTTTCCAGGAACGGGCGAACCGCCAACTAGTACTCTTTCGGAAAGTCTACCCGGAAATCTCAATTGTTTCAAGAGAAGAGAATATAATGAGCCAGCCAACGGCTACGACAAACGGTAAGTGCTATTGTTTTCTCTATCTTTCTGCGGCATACATTTGTGCTCCACCCATTTGTCTATAGCATAATTAGTTATAATTATAATTTTTAGAAATTATACAATCATCATCTGATGGAGATCGGTTGTCTCCGTGGTACTTTGCACGTGGCATCTTAGCCATTGAGGTTTTTTTTTATAATTCTATGCACGGCCCTGATAAAGACTGACAATAACCAGGTTGGTGCAAGATTTAATAAAGAAACGTGAACAGCAAGCAAATCGAAAATAATGCGGAGACGGATCAAATCAACGTGGTGGCGACCAGCACTTAAACGAAGATCAATTTACACCGACTTTTTTCGACTTGTTTGACTGTCGTTTCGAGTGCTGTTGCTTTCAGAGAAAGCTTCTAGGATTTTCAATTGTATTAAGAATATTTAATTTGGCTCAGTTTTATGCCTGTGCTATAAGTGAATCTGAATATTAATGAGGGAGCATTCAGAATTCACCTCAATTTAATTTTATCATGAGACGATATTTCAAGATTTCTATGCATTCAAAGTGGATTCTAGCATTTACTTTCTTACAGGAATCAGCCCTTTAATCTTCTTTCAATACAGACTTTTGATCACAATTCCGTGGTCGCTTTGTTTCTAAATGCAATGTCTAGAGCTAAATCAATTATATTTTGTATTCACCACTAATGAATTACGGTTGATTGAAACACACACGCGACTGACCTAAGGAACATCATGCACACAACTTCAGAAATGAAAAGAGTCTTTTATTTCCCAGTTTCTCATCAATG
>JAHPZR010007180.1:0-2500 GCA_019787425.1 Platygyra sinensis | reverse complement strand
ACAGCAAAAGGGCTGCCATAAAGGGGTTCTTCATTTACTTTCACTGTTAACTCAGCCTTTCCACTTTCTTTTGGAAAGTAATCGATCTTGTAGCAGCCATCTTTGTTATCTTGCACTCGAGCTTTTGTTGCACAGTCCTGCCCTTGAACATTTGTGATTTCCACCGTTACACAGTCACGCTCATCGTAACATTGTTCTCCTCCAGCATTTCTTGTCGTTAAAACAAAATGTGCTTCAAGACCGACAATAGCTTCACTTGTTCCGTTTCCTTGGACACTTGACTGATTCGCACTAGTTTTGTTGATAAATGTTTTGAAAGCACCGATTCCTTCACTGACGGCTTTCGCCATTAATGATTCGTTTTCCACGAAAATGAATCGACGAAAGCCTTCAAGGTCACAGTTCACTTGCTCTTCTCCATCAGTGACTTCTTCCTGAAAGGTTGTGTTTAATGACTTGTCTACCTGTACAATCTCAGCGCTCATGCTTCGCTTTAAAAGTGCTTCAGTTTTCTCAATCCCTGTCTCGATAAGCTTTGCTTGTTTGTCCAAATCGCGCTGTTCAGTTCGCAGACGTTCGTGAGATTCCTTTACTTGTATGTCCACTTTGTTTAAGATTTCCTTCTCCTTCGCTTCGATAATTTCCATCAAAAGTTCAGTAAATCTGTGTACGTCTCGTTTGACGGCAGCGGCTTGTTCTTCAATATGAATGCAGTTCTCGCCAAGTTCAGCGATTTTGTTTCTCTTCTGTTCCGCTTTTTGCTTTTGCAATTCAATCGCGGATTTCAATTGTAACTTCCGTTCATTGGCAGCTTCTTCCAAATGTATTTTGGCATGACCTTCATGAAGAATGGCAACACAGGCGTTGCAAATGGCATCTTCACAGTCCTTGCAAAAGAACTTCAACTCTTCTTTTTCATGGTGTTTCTGTTGGCAAAATGCTGGTCGTTTTAACACATCCTCGATGTCTTGATCTTGAAAGTCTTTAAGCGCCAACACACGGTGTTCTTTATTAACTCGCATTATGTTGTGCCCAGTGATACAGTCGTCACACCAGAATGCACAACATTGGAAGCAGTACAAACTTTGCGCGCTTTTTTTGCCGCAATTTCCACAATTCACTCCGGTAGAATTACACTCTTTGATTGCCAACACATCTAGCAAACTGTTGATGCGAAAGTTGGTCGGCAGGTCCTTCAGGTTTCCACTTCCTGGGACTCTACTCTCTCTTCTACATTCTGGACATGTAATGACATCATGGCGGCCACTCGTTCGTAGAATACCGCTCAAGCAGTCAAGACAAAAACTGTGAAAACATGGCAGCTGTTTTGGATCTGTGAATGTGGTCATGCACACAGAACAGGATAATTCTTCATGAAGATTGTCTACCAAGGTTTTTATATCCATAACAGCTAAAGGCGGAAAGACAAACTGGGTTTGGAGATGAAAATACCTCCAACAATGAAGCCTTGAGATATAAAATACCGTATCTATCAGACTGTTGACGTTGACCAATCATGTGAGGTTTGACATGTTGTCTGATGTGCATCAATTCTAAGAAATGTTTTTTTTTACCGCCAAGGTTTCTAAGAATCTTGATTACAATAGCGTGACGACCATGTGATTGCATGCGAAACTCTTCGGCATGCATTAGTCTATCCGTATCTCTTGCTTATTCTTCTTCTCTGTCTCTGTCTCAGTTTGAGGACCACTGTTTCAAGAATAATATCTCTAGGGGTGGAAGCTTGGGCTCTGCATTTTAAAAATGTTTCCAGGAACGGGCGAACCGCCAACTAGTACTCTTTCGGAAAGTCTACCCGGAAATCTCAATTGTTTCAAGAGAAGAGAATATAATGAGCCAGCCAACGGCTACGACAAACGGTAAGTGCTATTGTTTTCTCTATCTTTCTGCGGCATACATTTGTGCTCCACCCATTTGTCTATAGCATAATTAGTTATAATTATAATTTTTAGAAATTATACAATCATCATCTGATGGAGATAAAACTCTTCGGCATGCATTAGTCTATCCGTATCTCTTGCTATTCTTCTTCTCTGTCTCTGTCTTCAGTTTGAGGAACCCATGTTTCAAGAATAATAATCCTAGGGGTGGACGCTTGGGCTCTGCATTTTAAAAAAATGTTTCAGAAACGGGCGAACCGCCAACTAGTACTTCTTTTTTCGGAAAAGGTCTACCCGAAAATCTGAATTGTTTCAAGAGAAGAGAAATTGAATGAGCCAGGCCAACGTCTACGACAAAACGGTAAGTGCTATTGTTTTTCTCTATCTTTCTGCCGGCATTTACATTTGTGCTCCACCCATTTGCTCTATAGCCAAATTAGTTATATTATAATTTTTAGGAAAATTATAACAATCATCATCTGGATGGGAGATCGTTGTTCCGTGGTACTTTGCACGTGCCACCTTAGCCACTTGAGGTTTTTAACCCCATTTGGGCTATGACGTTAAGTCATGCTATGGGGGTTTAGGGTTTGGGGCGA
>JAHPZR010007179.1:0-14357 GCA_019787425.1 Platygyra sinensis | reverse complement strand
GGACCATAAAAGGCGGAGAATGGCCGAATGTCGAATAAACTGGGTACAGCTCCTGCATTTGGATGACGTAACAAGCTCATTTGCAGCTGTTAGACAAGAATTTTTTAGTTCAACTCGTAAGCTTGTAACGTGACTAAGGCAACAAATTGGCCCGCCTTCCTCCGGGTGGGATTCTGTATTTGTTTGTTAGGTTTGTGTACCCGCAATACGAACAGCAAGTGCATAGTATTCAGTTTGTGCCCTTGTAACACTTATTCGGACACTTAAGTTTGTAATAATTCTCACACGTTTGAAGAAATATTTTTGGGTTTTCTGGATTAAAGATGACCCGGTTTAATTTTCAAAACCCCGACTGATTTGAGCAAATACTTACTCAGAGTACCTGAACTTCTTCATAGGTGGTCTGTCTATTGCCGTGCCTGGCGAGGTACGCGGTCAATACGACGCCTGGAAACGACACGGTCGGTTACCATGGAAAAAACTTGTTCAACCTGCCATCGATTTGGCCAGAAATGGATTTGAAATAACAGAAGCTGTGGAGGACGCTCTGAAAACGACAAAAGGAATCGAAGACGACATCAGAAATGATCCAGGATTGAGGTCAGTTCATATCACCTGCGTATTGACAGCAAAGGCTAACTCGGTTACAAGCAATAGAGAATAAAGCGTTAAAGAGTTATTTAATCATCTATGTAGCTTTTATTCGTTAAGTAATACCAGAAGTATGATCCCTATCAAAATAGTTTTAGCTGTATGTTTTTAGTTTTTTTTTAAATTATCCATGGTTACACACATTCATTGCAATACTCACACAGCTACTTACTGTACTTTCAAGGCTAATGTATATACTTACATTATTTATGATATTTCGTGTTCAGTTTGATTAATTCCGTCACTTACCACACACAAAGGCTAACACTACTTATATTACTTACAATGTAGTACGGACACTAATTGCAATACAATACGATCAGTTACGATAGTAACAATTCAAATGCTTACGCGACTAATTAACACTACTTACACCGCAATACAATCACTAACGTCACTTGCAATATAATAAACAATTATTGCATGAGGTTTTTATGATACCCAGAATAATCAAGGTCTCGGTAATGGCTATCAGCCTCATCCTTCGGCTTCGACTGATAACCCTTACCTCGACCTTGATTATTCTGGATATCACAAAAACGGAATCTAATAATTGTTTTATTATACATTGAACGAAAAAACAATTGAAGTCTTGTTTTTGCTTCTTTACTGACGGTTAGCAACACAAAGCGCACGAACTTGACATGATTACACTTGGAAATCATGCACTGCGGTCATACATGACATGATTACCCGTGACCTTGAGTGTCCTTGACATGATTATTGTATAATTTGCAGTTATGACGTCACGGGCGCTGATTTCGAAACTTCACTGTACGCTTTCGACCAATCAGAAAAGAGTTAGACAGTTCAATGTATAATGATGATAATAATCACTTCATTGAAGTCTCAAATTTACTAGCTGAGCTTAGCCACTCTACTAATTGCGGAGACTAAATCAAATCAAATATTGGTTTTTGGGGAGAGGGGAAAACCGGAGTACCTGGAGAAAAACATCTCGAAGCAGAGTCAGTAGAGAACCAACAAACTCAATCCACATATGACGCCGAGTCCGGGAATCGAACCCGGGCCACATTGGTGGAAGGCGAACGTTCTCATGCGTTGCATTAATACAGCCTAAGCTGTATTGAGGGGGAAAATTGCAAAATCGAGTCAATGATGAGAACTTCTTCGTTGTAATAAAATCTCTGTCCTTGTAATTCCATAATTTTGGGTTATTATTTTGATATGATTTCAGCGAGCTGCTGCTGGATAAAAACAAAAAGCTTCTTAAAAAGGGCGACAAAATCAAGAACGAAAAGTATGCAGAGACCCTGGAACAAGTGCAAAACCATCCTGAATCGTTTTACAGTGGACCGGTGGCCAATGCTATCGTGAAAGACATAAAAAGAGTCAATGGTACCGTGACAAAGGACGATCTGAGAAACTACACGTCGATCAGTAGAAAGCCATATAAGGTTGAACTCTCGGGAATGAATATGTACCTCACCCCACCCCCCACAAGCGGTGCTGTGTTAGCATTACTTTTGAACATTTTGAAAGGTGTGTGCTAACCTAATTTTTGCTTAAAGGGAATCTCGGCTGTTGGCGCGAGTTGACGCTAAGTTGCTCCAAATAATACCTTCATCACAAATTTTACTAGACAAGGGAAACGTAACATTTAATAATAATAATAAACGGAAGAGATTTCGACTTTTAAATTTCCCGCGCGCCCCCATCTTGGATTTCATGACGTGACTGCGTTGCCACTATTGTTGGGAAGCCGAGGTTCTTTTGTTTAAAACAATAGGGCAACGCAGTGACGACATAAAATCCAAGATGGCTGCGCGCGAAAATTAAAAACGATAATCATTTCCATTTATTATAATTCATCATCATCTATCCCTTGTCTCCGCGTGGAGAATGGGGGCATTGATCCTCCTCCTCCTCTAAGCTACTCTGTCTCTGGCTGCAACCTCAGCCTGACTCCTGGCCCGGGTTCAAAGCCTGGATAACGCTATCCAACGGATAAATCGCTATCCAGCGGATAAGTGTTAACAAAACAAACCACGCTATCCGCTGGATAGTGATTTAACCGGTGGATAGCGTTATCCAGCCTTTGAACAACTCGGACCAGGTCTGAAATCCGAGATGTTCCCTCTCTTTGTTTACCGTTCTACGCCATGTCTCTCTCGGCCGTCCTGTTTTACGCTTGCCTTCAGGTGCCCACGTCAGTGCAATGTTCGGATTTTTGTCTGATGGCATTCTTTAAACATGACCTAACCACTTTCATCGCCTTGTTCTTACTTGCTTATCAATTGTCCTTGTACCTGACCTTTCTCTTATCTCCTCGTTGCTGATCCTCATTGGCCAGTAAACCTTCAAGATTTTCCTTATAATTACTAATTGGTATACTTTCCTTTTAAGTAATTTAATTTGTAATCTAGGCATTATTTTAATCAACGCAAAACCAATTTGCTTTAACAGGCGACCGTTTTTAGGGTAAAAGTTTGAAATTTTGTTTTGTTTTTGACCTCCTGTAGGCGACAACTTTTCAGATAATAGAGCGGAATTGGATAATAAGATGTGGTAAATTATTGCATTCCTGGACAGTACAAGAGAGGGAAATTTATTTTGGGAAGTGGCGTATTTGTTTTTCTTGAAATTGACTTTTCCCATGAAAAAGAAAACAATTTAAAACACGGGCAAGTCCGTGGAATACCATATCCTAATGGGGCAAACGTTTGTCCCAATGTGACCTAATGTTATCATGAGCGACCACCTCCCCTAAGCGATCACCTGGACTTGACATTTTGGGTGGTCTCTCACGCGTGGTTCGACTGTATTTGACATTTCAGGATACAACCTGACGTCACCATTCAGTGCTGACGTGAATTCCTCAGTGCTGACGTATCACCGCATCATTGAAGCTTTTAAGTTTAGTTATGCATGGCGAAGTCGGCTTGGAGATCCAAATTTCCATTCAGAGATAAACAAGGTGAGTTAAGAGCGTGTCCGTGTAAGAACCGACCACTCAAATTTTCGTGGAAAATGGATTGCCTTCATTTTTTCTACACAAGTCAAACAACATATGCAATGAACGAAAATGCCCTTTATTTCGATAGATTCGCTTTTTTAATTTTTTGAGGAATTTTTTTTTGTTGGCACCCCGAAAACTACACAAACCGGAAATTGAAACCCCAAAAATTGGGGGTTACGTTATGCTTGCTCAAACTTTGCACATTTGATAAAACGACCTAATTCTTTCAGAATTACTGCATAATTCTTTCTTCTTTCCACACAACTAAAAACTATCTGCTTATCTTAAACGCAAGCAAAGTTATGACGTCCCAACGTGATTCGCTTAAAGATGTCTTTGCCATCTTTGCTGACATAGCCTCCAAACAAACATATTTTTTTCAAAAGTGGGACCTCTTCATGAATGATGACTGTTATCAGCGTGATGTACTAGGCCTAAGCTACAATTATCTGTATTAAAAGTTGTGGGCACTCATAATTTTGATACGCAAAAAATTCGACAAAGTAGCGGAAATTTCAACAATTTGTGTGGAAATGACGAATCTCATCCGTTGACTAAAATGCGGTTTTGAGTTTCTCAGCGAACTTTTAGACATTACCTGAGTAGATTTCTTGAGTTTTAACACTTGGAGAACTCGATGAGACTTATTTTACGCCAAAATATCGAGAAATATCTCAAGCCTCACGTTTCTTTTGACTGACCACTACCGATCGTCATCACGACCGTTCCGTCACGCATCACGCATTCTTGGTTGAAGAAGGCGTTGATTGAAAACGGTCTTATCCCCATAGAAATGAGCAGCCTTTTATGATTATTTCATACTTTTTCAACACCTTTTCCTTTTATTTTCTTGTTTCTTTTTATAAGATTGCTGTAATATTAATTTTAGTTGAGTCATCGCCGCAGCCGGTAGTGTAAACAGTTGGGGTCAATGTCAACAACATTCGTTTCCTAACTCACATAATTTGACCCCTCGGGAGACTCTTTTTCGCTAATAATTAAAGTTGCTAATAAATCAGGAGAGCTCATAGAGAGATTTTTACCCTAGCTGATATCCGAAATAGACCTTTTTACGGATACCATGCCTTTCCGATGCTTCTAATTAAACAACAAATATGCCTAAGACACCGCTTGATTTGATGCCGAGTAAATCGAGTAACATGATACTGTGTGCGAAGTCTCACCAAGACAAGTATTCGTATCAGACTCATTAAAGTATGGCATCCCAGTCTTGCCAATTTTTAAAAAATTATAGGGCATACTAGATTAAGACAGAGTTTCCACTTCATAGTATTCTTAGAGAAACCAATTTTGACACCTGAATTACCCGGACACGCAGTTTTGTGCAATTCGCAAACAATTTCCCTGGAAGCATTGCACAGCTAAATCCACTACTTTTACATTTTTTTTTTTAACTTCCACACGGTCGTTTTGCTTTCCTGCCAAAGTTTTACAAGGGGAAATATAACCAAGTATCAGGCACATCCACGTGCTATTGTCTAAAATGGGGCTCGCGGCATTGCCTTTTTGGTTTGATGTTTAGGGAAATATCAATTCTATTGCTTCATTACTCTGGTAATAAAAGTCAGTCTTAAACATGCAGTGATTCAAGGTTTAAGCTAGGGTTGTGCGAGTGACCGTCCAGTAGCAAATGTGGGGCCACATGACTTATTCCACTAGGGGGTCTGGGGGTTTCATGCCCCCGAAAACATTTTGCAAAATTGAAGCAATTTTTGGTGCGACGATTTTCAGCCGAAACATTTACAAAATGTATCGTTTGGACTTGAACAATGATAATGCGTCGTTTACTTAGCTAGCCAATAAGCTAAACTAGATTGA
Source organism: Platygyra sinensis (assembly GCA_019787425.1). Lineage (NCBI taxonomy): Eukaryota > Metazoa > Cnidaria > Anthozoa > Scleractinia > Merulinidae > Platygyra > Platygyra sinensis. Next base: position 8,887 of record JAHPZR010007179.1, on the reverse strand, counting down.
AACAGCCCATACTAAACACACATTTGTGTTAACACTTCCTTGAGTGTCTGCCGGATTACGACATTCTTGGCGGTCATCTTAGGAGAAGTGTATAGGTGTACACCTCTGTAGCCACAATCTTCATTTATAAATGTCAGTTGTGAAATCACTCCTATATTTCGAGGCTTTTAAACTGACACGGTATGTGGGCTGTTTGTAGCGCACGCTTTTTCACAATCACTTTTAAGCCATGGTTATCCACAACAGTTTTTCTGCAAGGGTGTTTGGCTGTCATTGTCCAAGGTGAGTTGCACCAGACAGCGAGAGATGTAACAGACATTGCCCGCGAAAACATGCTCCGAATTACATATTATCTGCACGAAAAGATGATGGTGCTAAAATCGAAAAATCGTACCTAACTTTACATGAAATTGCTTCATAACCTGGCTGTTGGCGCGATTGCAATCAAATCAAATTAACTTAAGGGGGGATTCTATCTGATTAGGAGTGAAATTTGAAGTAGTTTTAAAAAGGAATTGTTAAAATTAAAATGGGTTGGGAACACTACCAGACAGTTGACCCCCTCAAAAGAGAGCGCCAGGTTGGTAGGGGACTGTTTGGTGTTCGCCGGTCTATTAATTCTTCACTTTAAATTTTAATTTTCCAAATCCATCAAATCTTCAACATTTCATATTTTCCTCAATTTAATCTATCTTTCACGAAATGCCCAAAAATCACCTAAAAATTTACTAAACCCGCAAAACATTGGTAAATGTTCTAAGTGGAGGGATTTGGCGTTGCTTGAAACGTGAACGAGATATTGGCACAAAGGCCACGTTGAGCGACGTCAAAAGAGCCTTCAGGTAAAATCTCGCAATAATAGTTTTCGAAAGGGACTGACCATTAAAAATGTGATGAGGGGGGAGTGTGGGGAGAAAAAGTATTCATGCCAGGGAGGATGACTGAAAAAAATGCGCAAAGACGAAGTGAAAAAAAAAAATTCCAGCAGAGTGATGGATTACATTGCCGGGCTTACAAACTGTACCCACCTAACTCATGTAGTTTAAGGCCTGGGTCAAAGGCTTTTAGTGGTGAAAATAATCTATTAATTATATTTCTAAAAGTATAAATGGCAATGGAACCAGATTTAGCACACAGTAAGATTTTAACGTCCTGAAAATTTCAAAGTAGAATTGGTACTTCTGACAGGTCACGTGACATGTCACGTGAGGCTTAGCGGAAAATAGCCGTTATTTCATGAGGAATTGGTAGCGGTTTTTAGTAACATCATCCAGCAAACGCGCGTTTTAGATGCAGGGTAACCTGCGATCAGGCGTCCCTTATATTTTTTGTCGCGGCGGGAAGGTACGCCTGATACAATTACTTGACTATTTGTCTGCCGCCCCCTAATTAATCATTTCGGATAACCAAGCAGAATTACCGGAAGTCTTGCGTGTTGTCGACAGATCGGATCGAAATCCACCAATGACAGCCATTAGTGTGACCTTCTGACCTTCTTTACGTCATGCTAGCGGGCTGTGATTGGTAGATTTCGATCCGATCTGTCGATAACATGTATAATTGATGAAAATTTTGGAAACGTTTCCACGGGTGTTTTGTTTTTCAAAGTCGTGTATCAACGAAAACGGTGGTAATACATATATAGCGCTCTTGCCTAATCCCGTCGGTAGCATGGCATGCGATTCTATGAATGCATTCTATTTGTTTATCATTGAGAGTTTTGTGAACAAAACTCTGAAGAGAAGCATTTAAAGCTGACAAAAACTCGCTCTCTTCGCTCGCCTCATCAGACGTCATGATGGAATTCATTTTTTTTTACCGGAAATCACACCGCCACAAAGGTAACCAATCATAACTCAGTTCTAATTACCTTTTTGTTTCTTGACCAATCAGAGAAAAGTCCAGATTCTGGACTAGCAACAGACAAATATTCAAGTAATTGTATCAGGCGTACCTTTCCACCGTGACAAAAAATGTAAGGGACGCCTGATCGCAGGTTAGATGCAGGGCAATTATTTTCATCCTCTCACGTTTGGAATGACCGTCCCTCTTTTCGCAGCAAAACATTATAGGGTGAAAGGTGTTTTTTTTAAACAAAATTCGACGGATTTTGATCATTTATATCTGCTAAAAATGAAAACACAGCAAGGCAGATAATTTAAATTTTCATCGAAATGGCGCATTCATTGATCAATATGATAGATTCACTGATTTACCAAATTTTAACAAAATGATTACGTAGCATGTCACGTGTTCAGAATAATTTGTTAAGGCAAGGCAGGACGTCGAGCTTTATAATCAGGAAAAAGTTCAGCTTGTTAAAACAAATAGGACAAGAGATATTGCTGCCCAACCATAATTCTACTTTACATTCCTGACTCACGCCTTAAACGGCTTTGGCAGCCACTTCAGTACTGCAGTTTTAATTTCTTGTTCCTGGTGGAATTCTCTACGATAAAGAAAACGGACATTTTCCCTTTCAAGTCTGATACATTTCGTGTGTAGCAACCTCACCTTGGACAATGACAGCCAAACACCCTTGCAGAAAAACTGTTGTGGATAACCATGGCTTAAAAGTGATTGTGAAAAAGCGTGCGCTACAAACAGCCCACATACCGTGTCAGTTTAAAAGCCTCGAAATATAGGAGTGATTTCACAACTGACATTTATAAATGAAGATTGTGGCTACAGAGGTGTACACCTATACACTTCTCCTAAGATGACCGCCAAGAATGTCGTAATCCGGCAGACACTCAAGGAAGTGTTAACACAAATGTGTGTTTAGTATGGGCTGTTTCAATCTAGTTTAGGTTATTGGCTAGCTAAGTAAACGACGCATTATCATTGTTCAAGTCCAAACGATACATTTTATAAATGTTTCGGCTGAAAATCGTCGCACCAAAAATTGCTTCAATTTTGCAAAATGTTTTCGGGGGCATGAAACCCCCAGACCCCCTAGTGGAATAGGTCATGTGGCCCCACATTTGCTACTGGACGGTCACTCGCACAACCCTAGCTTAAACCTTGAATCACTGCATGTTTAAGACTGACTTTTATTACCAGAGTAATGAAGCAATAGAATTGATATTTCCCTAAACATCAAACCAAAAAGGCAATGCCGCGAGCCCCATTTTAGACAATAGCACGTGGATGTGCCTGATACTTGGTTATATTTCCCCTTGTAAAACTTTGGCAGGAAAGCAAAACGACCGTGTGGAAGTTAAAAAAAAAAATGTAAAAGTAGTGGATTTAGCTGTGCAATGCTTCCAGGGAAATTGTTTGCGAATTGCACAAAACTGCGTGTCCGGGTAATTCAGGTGTCAAAATTGGTTTCTCTAAGAATACTATGAAGTGGAAACTCTGTCTTAATCTAGTATGCCCTATAATTTTTTAAAAATTGGCAAGACTGGGATGCCATACTTTAATGAGTCTGATACGAATACTTGTCTTGGTGAGACTTCGCACACAGTATCATGTTACTCGATTTACTCGGCATCAAATCAAGCGGTGTCTTAGGCATATTTGTTGTTTAATTAGAAGCATCGGAAAGGCATGGTATCCGTAAAAAGGTCTATTTCGGATATCAGCTAGGGTAAAAATCTCTCTATGAGCTCTCCTGATTTATTAGCAACTTTAATTATTAGCGAAAAAGAGTCTCCCGAGGGGTCAAATTATGTGAGTTAGGAAACGAATGTTGTTGACATTGACCCCAACTGTTTACACTACCGGCTTCGGCGATGACTCAACTAAAATTAATATTACAGCAATCTTATAAAAAGAAACAAGAAAATAAAAGGAAAAGGTGTTGAAAAAGTATGAAATAATCATAAAAGGCTGCTCATTTCTATGGGGATAAGACCGTTTTCAATCAACGCCTTCTTCAACCAAGAATGCGTGATGCGTGACGGAACGGTCGTGATGACGATCGGTAGTGGTCAGTCAAAAGAAACGTGAGGCTTGAGATATTTCTCGATATTTTGGCGTAAAATAAGTCTCATCGAGTTCTCCAAGTGTTAAAACTCAAGAAATCTACTCAGGTAATGTCTAAAAGTTCGCTGAGAAACTCAAAACCGCATTTTAGTCAACGGATGAGATTCGTCATTTCCACACAAATTGTTGAAATTTCCGCTACTTTGTCGAATTTTTTGCGTATCAAAATTATGAGTGCCCACAACTTTTAATACAGATAATTGTAGCTTAGGCCTAGTACATCACGCTGATAACAGTCATCATTCATGAAGAGGTCCCACTTTTGAAAAAAATATGTTTGTTTGGAGGCTATGTCAGCAAAGATGGCAAAGACATCTTTAAGCGAATCACGTTGGGACGTCATAACTTTGCTTGCGTTTAAGATAAGCAGATAGTTTTTAGTTGTGTGGAAAGAAGAAAGAATTATGCAGTAATTCTGAAAGAATTAGGTCGTTTTATCAAATGTGCAAAGTTTGAGCAAGCATAACGTAACCCCCAATTTTTGGGGTTTCAATTTCCGGTTTGTGTAGTTTTCGGGGTGCCAACAAAAAAAAATTCCTCAAAAAATTAAAAAAGCGAATCTATCGAAATAAAGGGCATTTTCGTTCATTGCATATGTTGTTTGACTTGTGTAGAAAAAATGAAGGCAATCCATTTTCCACGAAAATTTGAGTGGTCGGTTCTTACACGGACACGCTCTTAACTCACCTTGTTTATCTCTGAATGGAAATTTGGATCTCCAAGCCGACTTCGCCATGCATAACTAAACTTAAAAGCTTCAATGATGCGGTGATACGTCAGCACTGAGGAATTCACGTCAGCACTGAATGGTGACGTCAGGTTGTATCCTGAAATGTCAAATACAGTCGAACCACGCGTGAGAGACCACCCAAAATGTCAAGTCCAGGTGATCGCTTAGGGGAGGTGGTCGCTCATGATAACATTAGGTCACATTGGGACAAACGTTTGCCCCATTAGGATATGGTATTCCACGGACTTGCCCGTGTTTTAAATTGTTTTCTTTTTCATGGGAAAAGTCAATTTCAAGAAAAACAAATACGCCACTTCCCAAAATAAATTTCCCTCTCTTGTACTGTCCAGGAATGCAATAATTTACCACATCTTATTATCCAATTCCGCTCTATTATCTGAAAAGTTGTCGCCTACAGGAGGTCAAAAACAAAACAAAATTTCAAACTTTTACCCTAAAAACGGTCGCCTGTTAAAGCAAATTGGTTTTGCGTTGATTAAAATAATGCCTAGATTACAAATTAAATTACTTAAAAGGAAAGTATACCAATTAGTAATTATAAGGAAAATCTTGAAGGTTTACTGGCCAATGAGGATCAGCAACGAGGAGATAAGAGAAAGGTCAGGTACAAGGACAATTGATAAGCAAGTAAGAACAAGGCGATGAAAGTGGTTAGGTCATGTTTAAAGAATGCCATCAGACAAAAATCCGAACATTGCACTGACGTGGGCACCTGAAGGCAAGCGTAAAACAGGACGGCCGAGAGAGACATGGCGTAGAACGGTAAACAAAGAGAGGGAACATCTCGGATTTCAGACCTGGTCCGAGTTGTTCAAAGGCTGGATAACGCTATCCACCGGTTAAATCACTATCCAGCGGATAGCGTGGTTTGTTTTGTTAACACTTATCCGCTGGATAGCGATTTATCCGTTGGATAGCGTTATCCAGGCTTTGAACCCGGGCCAGGAGTCAGGCTGAGGTTGCAGCCAGAGACAGAGTAGCTTAGAGGAGGAGGAGGATCAATGCCCCCATTCTCCACGCGGAGACAAGGGATAGATGATGATGAATTATAATAAATGGAAATGATTATCGTTTTTAATTTTCGCGCGCAGCCATCTTGGATTTTATGTCGTCACTGCGTTGCCCTATTGTTTTAAACAAAAGAACCTCGGCTTCCCAACAATAGTGGCAACGCAGTCACGTCATGAAATCCAAGATGGGGGCGCGCGGGAAATTTAAAAGTCGAAATCTCTTCCGTTTATTATTATTATTAAATGTTACGTTTCCCTTGTCTAGTAAAATTTGTGATGAAGGTATTATTTGGAGCAACTTAGCGTCAACTCGCGCCAACAGCCGAGATTCCCTTTAAGCAAAAATTAGGTTAGCACACACCTTTCAAAATGTTCAAAAGTAATGCTAACACAGCACCGCTTGTGGGGGGTGGGGTGAGGTACATATTCATTCCCGAGAGTTCAACCTTATATGGCTTTCTACTGATCGACGTGTAGTTTCTCAGATCGTCCTTTGTCACGGTACCATTGACTCTTTTTATGTCTTTCACGATAGCATTGGCCACCGGTCCACTGTAAAACGATTCAGGATGGTTTTGCACTTGTTCCAGGGTCTCTGCATACTTTTCGTTCTTGATTTTGTCGCCCTTTTTAAGAAGCTTTTTGTTTTTATCCAGCAGCAGCTCGCTGAAATCATATCAAAATAATAACCCAAAATTATGGAATTACAAGGACAGAGATTTTATTACAACGAAGAAGTTCTCATCATTGACTCGATTTTGCAATTTTCCCCCTCAATACAGCTTAGGCTGTATTAATGCAACGCATGAGAACGTTCGCCTTCCACCAATGTGGCCCGGGTTCGATTCCCGGACTCGGCGTCATATGTGGATTGAGTTTGTTGGTTCTCTACTGACTCTGCTTCGAGATGTTTTTCTCCAGGTACTCCGGTTTTCCCCTCTCCCCAAAAACCAATATTTGATTTGATTTAGTCTCCGCAATTAGTAGAGTGGCTAAGCTCAGCTAGTAAATTTGAGACTTCAATGAAGTGATTATTATCATCATTATACATTGAACTGTCTAACTCTTTTCTGATTGGTCGAAAGCGTACAGTGAAGTTTCGAAATCAGCGCCCGTGACGTCATAACTGCAAATTATACAATAATCATGTCAAGGACACTCAAGGTCACGGGTAATCATGTCATGTATGACCGCAGTGCATGATTTCCAAGTGTAATCATGTCAAGTTCGTGCGCTTTGTGTTGCTAACCGTCAGTAAAGAAGCAAAAACAAGACTTCAATTGTTTTTTCGTTCAATGTATAATAAAACAATTATTAGATTCCGTTTTTGTGATATCCAGAATAATCAAGGTCGAGGTAAGGGTTATCAGTCGAAGCCGAAGGATGAGGCTGATAGCCATTACCGAGACCTTGATTATTCTGGGTATCATAAAAACCTCATGCAATAATTGTTTATTATATTGCAAGTGACGTTAGTGATTGTATTGCGGTGTAAGTAGTGTTAATTAGTCGCGTAAGCATTTGAATTGTTACTATCGTAACTGATCGTATTGTATTGCAATTAGTGTCCGTACTACATTGTAAGTAATATAAGTAGTGTTAGCCTTTGTGTGTGGTAAGTGACGGAATTAATCAAACTGAACACGAAATATCATAAATAATGTAAGTATATACATTAGCCTTGAAAGTACAGTAAGTAGCTGTGTGAGTATTGCAATGAATGTGTGTAACCATGGATAATTTAAAAAAAAACTAAAAACATACAGCTAAAACTATTTTGATAGGGATCATACTTCTGGTATTACTTAACGAATAAAAGCTACATAGATGATTAAATAACTCTTTAACGCTTTATTCTCTATTGCTTGTAACCGAGTTAGCCTTTGCTGTCAATACGCAGGTGATATGAACTGACCTCAATCCTGGATCATTTCTGATGTCGTCTTCGATTCCTTTTGTCGTTTTCAGAGCGTCCTCCACAGCTTCTGTTATTTCAAATCCATTTCTGGCCAAATCGATGGCAGGTTGAACAAGTTTTTTCCATGGTAACCGACCGTGTCGTTTCCAGGCGTCGTATTGACCGCGTACCTCGCCAGGCACGGCAATAGACAGACCACCTATGAAGAAGTTCAGGTACTCTGAGTAAGTATTTGCTCAAATCAGTCGGGGTTTTGAAAATTAAACCGGGTCATCTTTAATCCAGAAAACCCAAAAATATTTCTTCAAACGTGTGAGAATTATTACAAACTTAAGTGTCCGAATAAGTGTTACAAGGGCACAAACTGAATACTATGCACTTGCTGTTCGTATTGCGGGTACACAAACCTAACAAACAAATACAGAATCCCACCCGGAGGAAGGCGGGCCAATTTGTTGCCTTAGTCACGTTACAAGCTTACGAGTTGAACTAAAAAATTCTTGTCTAACAGCTGCAAATGAGCTTGTTACGTCATCCAAATGCAGGAGCTGTACCCAGTTTATTCGACATTCGGCCATTCTCCGCCTTTTATGGTCCTCGTTATAGTACTTCCTTGATTTTCAAATAAAAAAATCCTCGCCACAAACAACGTGGACAATACCTTTCTGGGCTTTCATCTCATTGCCCTTAAACATGTCCTTTTCTGCCGCTGCTGGAGCGGTTTCTCTGAAGTCGATGACACTGGCTTCTTGGAGGCTTCTGTTGTACACCAACATTATACCACCTCCTCCTATCCCAGATGAATGCATGCTTACAACCCCCAAGCAGAACATGGCGGCGATGGCAGCATCCACGGCCGAGCCGTTGGCGTCAAGAATGTCCTTGCCTATCTGGGAGCACTGGGGTGTATCCGTCGCGACGGCCTCTTTTCTGTAGGGTCCACGAGATGATGGATCGTCAGATGATGGCCCGTCAGATGACTCAGATGATTCATCGGATTTTTTTATCACAAAAAAATAGACTGGAAGAACCACAGCCAACGCAATCACAATCAGCACCAACAGAACAACAATAAGAATGATGGTGCTGCAAGAGAAACATTAGGTTGGTTTTACCAGAAGCATATCACCTTGATTGTTGCCGATGAATTTTTCAGTTTGAAATTTTTCCTGAATGTTCTCTACGAAGCACTGTTTCGAAATAAAAAAAGCAATAAAA
>JAHPZR010007178.1:7500-16252 GCA_019787425.1 Platygyra sinensis | reverse complement strand
GAAATGTTCATTCACTGATCATCTGTCTGATCTGGTCCGCTTTCCATGGTCCTCTTTCTTCACGCTTGCTTGTGAGAGTTTTATTTTTATTTTCGCATACACATTTTTTAAAATTGATTCAAGAAGGTGATGCAATGATAGAGTACTAAGGTCCGAATCCAGGCTATGCTGGGTTCTTCACCGTATTAATTTCGTAACAGATGAGTTATTTATACTTCCCCTATTGTAAGGGGGACTTACCCTTAATTTAAGTGAAATTTACTACCAATTTTTAACTTCAAATTCTAATTTTAAAACAACATGAAATCGTCAATAAATTTTACTGAAATAGCCAAAATAAGGTTTTAATGTTAATATTACTTACAGCGATAAATGATGAAATTTTTTTTTTCATTTTCGTTTCATATTCCATTATCTTTTCCCCGAGAAGCTGCTTTTACCTGAAACTTTCGCTGTTATTGATTTAAAGTGCCTCTTTACTAACCCTGGTCCGAGACGTTTTTTTGCTTCTTTCTGCTTCGCGGCTCACGTATGATTGAGAAATAATAATAAAAACCTTTCAGTTCTGATCTGGAATCCTTGATGTAGGAGAGGGCGGGAAGGGGCCGGAGGGGGTAGGAGGGGGCCGAGGGAGGCTGGATGGGGGCGAGAGGGGGTAGTTACGTACGCAATTGCAAAAATTGCGTAAGAATTGTGCGTAAGAAAAGTCAGGAACTGTGTAGAGCTGACTCAGCTGAGCTCTGTCAGCCAACGTTAGTCACGTTTGTGTGGAAGTTTCAGCCGCCCGAACGCGCAAATAGCAACATAAATATTAGAGAAACGGAAGAAGACTCGTCAGTTGCTTCAAACGAACTTTATTCAGCAACCGTGTCCAAGAAGTTCATAACCATTAAATTCTAGAAGAAAGCTTCAAACTGTCCATAACTTTTTTCTGGAGCAACATTAAATTTGCCGGAGACAATGACCCGAAACTGGAACACGTAACAGTGGTACCAAAGCCATTCGAGGAAGCATGCGAACGACAAAGATCTGCAATGTTTACTATTGGCTAATTGACAGCCAACAGAATGAAGGTGAGTTTGTATAACATTCTCCCAAAATGAATCGGAGTCGAGAACGCCTCTGAATGTCATCTGATCATAACTATTCAAAATTTGTATTCTTGCAAACTGATAATAAAAAGAGCCTGTATAGTCTGGGAGCAAATGTCGTAAAATGAAGTCCCGTGGGAATTTCGTGCTGAAAGTAAGCCACCAGTCTAAAAGTGATAATTAGGTAACACTAACTTATTAACTTATTATAACATGTTGGGTTAGGGCAGGGGTAGGTGCGCAGTTGCCCAGATACTGATATTGATCCGTTTTTAGCTGGGAATCCCTGATGGACTTTGAGATGAGGAATTAGAGGCATGTTGCCCATGTTACTGGGATTTACGTATGAGCGTGACACGAGGTTCATAGCGTTACACGTCTCTGAAATAAAGTGCTACAATGCGGAATGCGTGTCCTTGTCTTTGAGACATTGTCTCTCAGGTATCAATAACATCAGTGTATGGGTACTATAAACTCAAAAAAAAATCACTAGTTCGAATTTTAATCAGGTTTATTTGTGTAGATTCATCAAGCTGAAAATCAAAGGTATTATTAAGCTAAAGTTCTTTTAGATAACAGGTGTTCCGGGATGGTACTAATGGATTGACAATGTTGAAGGAAATTAGTCTTTTTCACAGAAGTATAATTGTTCAAGAAATCTTGATATCACATCAGTTGACAGGTCGTTGTTAGAAGATCTTGGTTTGACAGGATGCCATTTTGATACCATTCCGGCATTCCCTATTAAAAAAGGGCCTGTTTCCAACAAGTATGTCTCTGTTATTATGATAACACGCAGTTTTTAGTTCCCGTTAGTATTTTAGAATTTTTCCATAGAACACCGGCAGTGGGGATAGGTATTTTTCCACATGATTTCATCTCAGAGGAGGTTGGACACGGTCTGAAAGGCATCATGGTTGGTCGTATTAGCGAATCACGAACGCTCTTTTATCGTGGGCATGAAATCAACATGGCGGGCTTCTAGGAAGAAGTGAGTATCAATATTGATCATTTTTACCTACTTGTTTTTAGCTTTGCGATTTCAAACCCACAGGACAAGTTCGAGTTGGTACTGGGCTAGTTGCTGGAAACTTCTTGACTCTATACTTGATTTCTAAGACAAGTTAGGACTTGACTTCGGTGCTTCACTGTCGGCCTTTGTTACGCTTCGTGAAATTTGAGTTGATGTTACATTTTGTCGATTTCTCTCCAAACCCAAACTTGTCAGACTTCAAAGTTAATATCCATTCCAAAGTAAGTTAATTTCCTAATAGAAAATGATCAGGCGCCCTAAGCGCCCCTCTGGTAAGTGAATTATACGATGTTGAAGTTGGTGAATTTTTGCCACTGTTTGCCTCTCACGCTATGAAATGTCAAGAAGAACCCGCGAAGTTGTGCGTGCAGTCCGTGTAATCTCCTGGTTTAGGAGAAGCAAATTTAACAACTTTTCTTCGTTTTACCACGTAAAATCATATAATGAATTATTTCTTGTTCCGAACCAATGGAGTTTTTGGGATGTCCGTTATGACTTCAAGAAACGACAAGAACGGTACAAACTCAACTCAGCTTTAATGTCGGCCATGTGGACCACATCGACACAGGAAAACTACATTACTTGTGAGCCCGCACTCTAACTCAGCAGTATTGCACTATAATGTCACGCATATTGTCACATCTTCCCTCTCTTCAAAATAAGCAACAAAAGACTTGGTAAATTATAAACACAAACACAGTCAGAAACACTTTCACTTCATCTTAATATGTCCTGAAACCTAAACATAGTCCTGAAAGCGTTTCGGTAAGCGAACAGTTCTTCCAGATCTGGTACACATCACGGGTGTTCCCTGTAAGCTTTCAGAAGCCACAGGGTGAGAGCCTTGGGCTTGCTCAAGCGGTTCGGAGCTATTGGAAGCCTCCTCTGAGGTTGATGGCTGCATCTCTTCAGTGGGTAAGGATATGTCTGGTTCGAACTTTGGTGGTGATGATTCACTTGTCTTCACCAGGTGCCTTCGGTTTCTTCTGTACACTTTGCCTTGTAGATCTACTTCATAAGAACGAGGTGCGACTTGCTTTATTACAGTTGCTTTCTTCCACAATTTTTCTCGGTCAGTCGGAAATGGCCTGATGCGAACGGTGTCACCTGATTGCAGGTCAACTAATTCTCTTGTCCCTCTGTTGTAATAGTGTTCTTGATTCAACTTTCTTTCTTTCAACTTCTCCTCAGTACCTTCCACGATTTTGGGTTGGAGCAGTTTTCCAGCCGTCGGTAGTAGTGTCTTTGTTCTTCTCCCAAACAATCTTTGAACCGGCGAAGTTCCAATGCTGGCTGATGGCGTATTGCGCCAATCAAGAATGGCAAGATATGGGTCTTGGCCGCTGGCCTTCGCCTTTGTTAATAGTTTCTTTGCTGACTTGACAGCATTTTCAATCTTCCCATTTGACTGGGGGTAATGGGGTGATGACGTTTGGTGGTCAAATTGCCAATCTGATGCAAATTCTTGGAACTCTCGTGACGAAAACTGCGACCCATTGTCACTGTAAAGCGTGTCCGGTATGCCATGGCGTGCAAACTGATTCTTGAGGGAGGTGATGACGGTGCTCGCATTGGTTGCAGGTAGTGGATTCAGCTCAAAGTAATCTGACCAATAGTCTACAATGATGAGCCATTCTTTGTTATTGAAAGTGAAGAGGTCTACTGCTACATGCGACCAGGGGCGTTTGGGAGGATCATGAGGTATAAGAGGCTCTTTCTGCTGGTTCTTCTGGTAGCTGTTGCATGTGTCGCATTTGCCAATGGAGTCCTTGATTTCAGCTGACATACCAGGCCAAAATAGCACATCACGTGCTTTTCGCAAACAACCTTCTATACCAATGTGACTTGAATGGACTTTCTTTACCATCAGTGGTCTAAGCGCTACAGGGACGATCACTCGATTCCCTTTGAAAAGAATACCATCTTGAATGGTAAGTTCTTCTTTAAAGTGGAAGTAGTTCCTGATTTCAGTTGGTACTTCTTCTTTCTTATCAGGCCAACCAACCTTGATGACATGTTTCAGCTTCTGCAGAGATTCATCCTGTTCAGTTTTCTCCCGAAGATCGGCAAGACGTTCAGCTGTGATTGGCAGGAACTCAACCATGTCAATTTCTTCCATGCACTTGATTAAATATTCTTCTTGTCGTACTGCAAATACATCACAATTGTTCTTCTCTGGAGCAGGTTCATTGGGAAGATAAGCACGACTGAGTGTATCTGCGATTAAAAGTTCCTTTCCTGGTTTGTACACTACGTTCAAGTGGTACCTCTGTAACTGGAGTAACATTCTTTGAAGTCTCCTGGGAGCTTGAAGTAGTGGTCTCTTCAAAATGTTCTCCAAGGGCTTGTGATCTGTTTGGACAGTAATTTCCCTGCCATACACATACTGATCGAAACGGAGACAACCATGAACGATACTGAGCAACTCCTTTTCTATCTGCGCATAATTCTTCTCAGTGTTCGTTAATGCTCTTGAGCTGAAAGCTACAGGCTGACCTTCTTGCATGATTACGGCACCAAGACCAGACTCAGAGGCATCACACTGCAACGTTACTTCTTTAGTGTTGTCGAAATACCTGAGAACAGGTTCTCTTGTGATCAACTGCTTCACCTGGTTTAGTGCAGCTTCGTGCGCATCATCCCAGTGCCATTCCACATCTCTATCAAGCAGTCGTCTTAATGGTTCTGTCACATCAGAAAGGTGTGGAAGAAATTTTCCAAGGTATGTGATCATTCCAAGCAGTCTTTGCAACGACTGTTTATCGGCAGGGGTGGGCATCTTCAAAATTGCTTTCACTTTGTTTGGATCAGGCTTCAAACCATCTGGAGATAGCAAGTGGCCAATGTACGGTACTTCTTGCTTTCTTAACTGCAACTTCTTTGGATTGAGTTTGATGTTCTTCTCGCGACAACGCTCAAGGAGGGCAATTAAGTTCTTATCATGATCCTGAACTGCACTTTCATAGGTATCACCTTCACCCACGCAGAGTATATCATCTACTATGTCTTCGATACCATTGAGATTTGTAAGACTTTCATGAATTCGACGCTGATACTCTTCGGGTGCGGTCTTTACACCAAATGGAAGGCGGAGCCAGCGAAAGCGACCGAAGGGCGTGTTGAAGGTTGTAAGATACGATGAATCCGTGTCTAGTTTGACCTGCCAGAATCCGTTCTTGGCGTCTAAAACTGAGAAAACCTTGGCCTTGCTCAGCCTGGTTGCCACATCTTCAATTGTTGGAAGCGGATAATGGGATCTCAGCAGAGCATTGTTAAGGTCTTTTGGGTCTATACAGATTCTTAACTTCTCTGGCTTGTTGACTAGAACTAAGCTGGACACCCACTTGGTAGGCTCTGTCACTGGAGTTATGATGCCTTCTTTCACTAGCTTGTCTAGTTCTTCTTTTAAACGGTCTCTCAGAGCTACAGGAACTTTTCTGGGTGGGTGTACTACCGGCCTGACAGTTTCATCAACTTCCATATGATACAGCCCATCCATACACCCTAAGCCTTCAAACACATCACTGTATTCTTTCAAAATCCATTCTTCACTCAGAACACTAGGTGAAGTTTGCAAATGGTCATTAACAGATCTTACAGTTTCAGGGCAAGTACCGTCAGACACCATCACCTTGATAAAGTTCAGTTCCTGACATGTTTGAGCACCTAGACAATGGCCTGACATTCTTATCAACAACAAAGAAATCAACATCATTGCTTACTTCACCTTTGGTACATCTGAGAGTGCACTTTCCAAGTGGATACATAGTAGATCCATTGTACATCTTGAGTGTTGCAGAAGTTTTCTTCAAATACAAATCTGTGGGATCTTCCAAAATACTTGACAATTCCTTCAGAGGAAGGAGGTTGCAGGTTGCACCACAATCAAGTTGAAATGTCACATCTTTAGAGTTGTTTACACGCACAGTTGTAAACAATTGTTTAGGATAAGACTTTGTGTTTTCAGCAGCATTGTGTGTAACAGCATCAATAGTATACTCTTCAAATGGGCACTGGTCAAAATTATCAACACAATGCAACTTCTGGTCCGCACGGGACTTCTCACTCAGCCTCTTACCTGCCAGACACTTCACTGCAAAATGATCATTTTTTCCGCATCTGTTGCACCGCTGGCCATATGCAGGACACTTCATCCTATCTCTTACATGCCTCCTACCACAGAATTTGCAATCAATGTGCTCACCGTCCATTCGCCGGTGTCTTTCCTTCCAATTTCTCATTTGGGGTTCTTTCATTCTTGCTTCTCAACTCGTTGACTTCCTGAATATTTTGCATTTGCTTTAACTGACTTTAGGTTGCCTCAGCAGCTCTAGAAATTTCTAAAGCTTTCTCAAGAGTCAAGTCCGGGACCCGTAACAGACGCTCTCTCACATGATTATCAGTAACTCCCAGGACAATGCGATCTCGGATCAATGAATCTTTCAAATCTCGAAATTCACAATTGTCAGCCATATTTCGTAAGACCGTAGCATACTTGTCAATAGACTCACCACTTTCCTGACCTCGAGAAAAGAATAAGTACCTTTCATAGATAGTGTTCTTCCGGGGTTCGCAAAACTTCTCGAACTGTTCCAAAACTTTGTCGATTTTGACTTTGTCCTCCCGTTGTCCCACGTGAAGGTGTTGTAAACATCCAAAGCTTCATCTCCAATCACAGTTAAAATGGTGGCTACTCGGATTGCATCATCTTTATCAGCTACCCCAGTAGCTAATTCGTAGTTGCTCCACTTTTGTTTAAATCGTTTCCGATTTTGTGAGGAATTTCCTATCGAAAGCTGCAAAGGCTCAGGTGGCGGGAAAAATTGACGTTCCGCCATTGCTGACAACGTGGGTCCGATTTGCGTGAACAGCAACAAACCAGTGAATCCAGGAGAGAAATATTCCACAAATAAGACTCAAATCCAACTATCCCCACTTCTGACACCATGTGATGATCGTTATGACTTCAAGAAACGACAAGAACGGTACAAACTCAACTCAGCTTTAATGTCGGCCATGTGGACCACATCGACACGATTGTCCATCGACACGACCATCGACACAGGAAAACTACATTACTTGTGAGCCCGCACTCTAACTCAGCAGTATTGCACTATAATGTCACGCATATTGTCACAGTTTTTAACTAAGAATAGTTATAAATTGTTTTTAAGATGTCGCACCTCTTACTGGTTTCCTGCTATACATCTGCGTACATGCATTCGTCTAAAGTTTGAGATTTTTTGGCGGTAAATAGGACAGCACAACCGCCAAACACTAAGGGAAACCTAGTTATTTTCGTGGTATTTGTATCCTTTAACTCGCTTTATTTTCCTTGCAGTTGTTAGGTTGCATTGATGTTATTATTTTTATGTCTGGTACCTGGTAGATTGCTGTATTTTTACAGGTTAACTTTAATTCAGGGAAAAAGTTGCCTCTTTATGATGAGGGAAAATTAACAACAAATTATCCAGTTGTTCAAGCAATTCATTTGTTGCTTCTGTGATATTTAAAAGTTCTCGTACACATAGGTCAATGTTTCTTTGCAATTCTTCTCAACAGGTATCAGAGTATACACAGTTGATTAAGAAATGATTACCATGGATTTTAATTCATAACCAGTGTTGTAACCAGGAGCTGTGGAATGAAAAGAGACAGCCTCTATTCATATGCTGTCTCTACAATGCTCGATGAGCTCGCCTTTATGAGAAGGAAACAGCTTCCAATATCAATTATTTACTTTCATGTTTTGGGAAAATTTGCTCCAAATTATTCGAATATCAGGTTGTTTAAATTATGTAATATTCTATGATGCATTTCTTGGCCGCCAGTTTCAGGCTGTAAGATAAATGTTGATAACATACTTCAATTAAAGATTGCTCTGGATTGTTTTGTTTCTGTAATGTGGAGATATTTGTTTGTTGCCATCTGTTTTGCGCATGTGCATGTGTTAAGTACCTACTTGTACTGTACCTCATATTGGCACAAGGTGCCGCACAAGGCCAGGTTTGAAATCAATACTTGTCTGGTTGCCCAGAATTACTGAATGGTGATGTATGTTTCCCTAAAAGTCTAGCCCAAATTGTCAAGGCAATCAAGACCCCACATGAGCACTTAACAATTCTTGGCTTGCACTGTCACGCAATATAAAAATAAATCGAAAACCATTAAGTGGATGAAGTCAGGAAATTGGGATGCTATAGGAGACTGGTAAAGGTGAACCTTGTCCAAGTTTTAAGTCTGTGCGTTTGCCTAAACCTGAGATATTCGTCGAAATATTCTGCACAAATTTACAGAGCCCAGTATGGAGCCGCCATGTTGGTGTACCTCCGTGGAACCCCAACATGGCGGCTGGAAAATAGTGTAATCATCTGGAACTTACTTTAGCTATCTGGGCGACTTATTATCTGCACTGAACAAAAAGGCATGTACATAAGCACTTTTCCTAATACTTTAACCTCTGAATAGGCTGAAAATTAGGACATAAGAAGATATTTTTCAACAAACGCGCTCGTAGCTTTATGTCACGCACCGCCATAGCTCTGAAATTCAAAATGCGTTGGTTTCCAGACGAAGCAAGCTACTGAGCTGAAACGTTGTAAACAAATGTCAATTTACCCATTCTAAT
>JAHPZR010007177.1:0-22678 GCA_019787425.1 Platygyra sinensis | reverse complement strand
ACACTTAAGAGAAATTAAAGTTAACTGGGAACTCATGAAATTTTTATTGCTTCCATTTTTGACTTGCAGTGCTTTGGAGCTGATGGGAAGTTAGTTCTTCATTACTGTAAGACACAAGCATGGGGATGACAGAAATTGATATAGTTACAGTAAAAAATCTAGTGGTTAAAAAATCATAACATTAAATAAATATAATTGTATTAAATAAATAATGTTATCATTCTCTAGTTATGAATTTCAACACTTGACTTTTTTAGCCTAAACAACCAGCAAAGAAATGGCATTTCATAACTGTAGGCTTCTTTGTGAAGTAAAGTATACTGTTATTTTTTTAGTAATGTAGTTTTGTTAAGGCAATGGACCTTCAGGTAACACAGTAAAACTCCTCCCTATAACTTACTAGCCTGTAGTGCTGGCATATATTTTGGGCATGCGATTGCACATTTTCTATTAAACCACCATCTTGGATTTGCAACTGTGGAGGGTTAGGGGCAAGGGAAAATTTGCTCCAACCCTCTACCAGTCAAGCATCTAAGAACTATCCAAGATGGTGGCATTGAAAACCTGATTCATTAAGCATTCTGTTCCAAAATAACGTCTACACTGCAGGCAGTTCCACCATCTAACTACAACCTGCCAACAAGATTGTGGTTGTCAGGTTGATGTGGTTAAATCCCGAAAGTAACGGTCCCCCCAAAAGTAACGGCCCCCCGAAATTAACGGCATTTTAAAAAATTACCCCAAAACGGTCACAAAACACTGTTGTGACTGCTGTATTTGATGTTCACTTCAAGGATTACTTTCCGTCGGCTTGCAAAGCGATCTTAAGAAGTACCGTGACATTTCAACTGAAAAGAGAGAAATACAATAATATCTCTTCTTTGGGAATTAACTTAAACAAGAAAAACACCAACGTTTGTTATCGATTTGTCATCGATTTGTCATGAAACCGAGATTATCTTGCAATGTATACAGATAAGAAAACTAGAACTTGGCCGAAAAATTCTCAGATTATCTTGGAGAACATGCACATGCTTGACTAAAGAACGTTTAAAGAATCGGTTTGTGCATGATTTAATCTGTGAGTGAAACTTATGAACACTGCAGTACTTACTGATTGAAATTAATTTGTCAGTGAAGAGTCAAAATGACGTACAGTTTAGTAATCGTGTATGTATAGCGTACCGCTTAAGCTAGTCTGTTTGTTTACTGTTTGTTCATCTGGTTACGTTACATAGTTTAGGAATATGCCTAAATGGAACGACTTTTAAATTTCATAATACGCGCCCTCTTTGTCTGAGACCGTTTCGAGTTACAAACGTTTTTACCTGTCCGAAAATAACGGCTACCCGAAAGTAACGACTACCCGAAAGTAGCGGCCCCTTTTGCCTGCAAAAATTCGAAAGTAACGGGGCCGTTACTTTCGGAATTCTACGGTAACCAACTAGTCTGCCTCCTGGGAGTTTGGGATATTTAACTATGTCCATGTTTATTTGAAACATTTGTTTCCTTTGCTTTAGTGCATGCCTGTAAACTAGCTAAGCTTAGTGCTTGTAGGACTAACTGCATGGACCACTGTAAATAAGATTAATTCTTTTATTATTCTTTACTGGGAGGCCTGCAAAGATGATTGATGGCAGCAAACATAAAACTCTAGTTTAGACAAAGTTGTGTCAAAAGGTGCTGTAAGTAAACTTTCATAAATGTGAGTAGTGCATTCCGCTGAACTGTACAAAAAGCATGATTCTGATACTATCAATCAATCAGTCAAGTCAGTCATGCTATGTTATGCATGTTAACAGAGAATTCTCCTTTTTGACAACAAGAAGCCAGCCACATGATCATTAGTACAGTTTAGAAACTTCTCTAGGAATAACCCCAGAGCTGCAATAATAGCTGTCTCCTTACTATTACATGTGACCATTTTGAAATGATTACACATCATTGAAACACCAATAATATTGAAAATATTTACATGTTATTCCTTTTACACAAAAACTGTCACTACTTATAACTCCGTAGCATGAAATGTCCATCATCTCCTGCCCTCACCGTAATCAACCGTAATCCCAGGGAAAGATGACTGACATTTAGACTGTAATTTCGACAGATGTTTGACATTCACCTTACTACGTATTGTAGGGGGGATTTAACCACATCAACCTGACAACCACAATCTTGTTGGCAGGTTGTAGTTAGATGGTGGAACTGCCTGCAGTGTAGACGTTATTTTGGAACAGAATGCTTAATGAATCAGGTTTTCAATGCCACCATCTTGGATAGTTCTTAGATGCTTGACTGGTAGAGGGTTGGAGCAAATTTTCCCTTGCCCCTACCCTCCACAGTTGCAAAATCCAAGATGGTGGTTTAATAAGAAAATGTGCAATCGCATGCCCAAAATATGCCAGCACTACAGGCTAGTAAGTTATAGGGAGGAGTTTTACTGTGTTACCTGAAGGTCCATTGCCTTAACAAAACTACATTACTTAAAAAAATAACAGTATACTTTACTTCCAAAAGAAGCCTACAGTTATGAAATGCCATTTCTTTGCTGGTTGTTTAGGCTAAAAAAGTCAAGTGTTGAAATTCATAACTAGAGAATGATAAACATTATTATTTTAATACAATTATATTTATTTAATGTTATGATTTTTTAACCACTAGATTTTTTACTGTAACTATATACAATTTCTGTCATCCCCATGCTTGTGTCTTACAGTAATGAAGAACTAACTTCCCATCAGCTCCAAAGCACTGCAAGTCAAAAAATGGAAGCAATAAAATTTCATGAGTTCCCAGTTAACTTTAATTTCTCTTAAGTGTTTCTACCCTTGAGATAAATGTACATTGTATACAGAGAACATGGTCTACTTCTTTTAGAGAATACTTTGAAGAAAATACATGTAATGTCAAGTCACCCACTTATTCTAGTTATCAACTGAAAAGATAGATTTCTTAAACCTGTACAATCAACATGCTCTACTAGTCTTGTGGCTTTAGAGAGTTATAAACACACAGGTTTTAACATGCGCATTCTCAGGGCCGATTTACGCAGTAGAACCCTTGAATGTAACAAGCTCATGACTGGCTTTCATGTACAACAACTCTAAATTTACTCTTCTTGGACAGTTACTTGCTTGTGTAAGTTTACTATCTATACTAAAGCTCGATAGAAACATGGTAATTTAATGTTTTCCATTTCTTAAATAATATGATCTACTCACATCATATAAGTTCTGTAATGTCTGATCAGGAGTTGGTGCAAAACACTGACCTACGTAAACAAACTGAAATGAAAGATGTGTTGGAGTTAGTACCAAGAGGGCATTGAAACCTGATCTACAACATACACCATTCAACTAGTAGACATACATGTAGATTTGCACATTGTTGGGATGAAAATTTACTGGCTGATGTACACAAGTGACCATTAATAAAAGAAAAGTGACAGAAGAGAAGGTTAAAGTGGATTGTCAAAGGCTGTAAGATACAGCCCTATAATTTATTAAGATCGAGCGAAATTCCACCTCTCAACTAAGACTGTTTTTAATCATTTTTCACGTGATTCTGGATTGGTTTTCCCAGTCTGGATGTAAATATACTAGTTTCACTCTGTTAATTGACCAAAATTAATAATAGCCTAGTAAATTAGTAATTATTGGTCTACATCACTGTTAAGTCATTGATTGTGACCCTAACCCTTGGATTATGGATATTTATTTGCAGATTGTTAAAATGTTTATTGATTATTTTGACCAGTTGATGAATAATCAACATAAAATATCCATTATTACATGGCTCTGTCTCAAAAGGACTGGGAACTACCAAAATTCACGAATTTGATTGGCTGAAATTGATCTCGAAAGCAGTCTAGATTTTACCATGTAGACCAGCATCTAGACCAGCAAGGTTTGCAGTGAAATAACTTGCAAACCAAAACCTAAAATCGCTGACTATTTTTATCTAACAATGGTTATTAATGAAAGTGCTAAAAAGCCCCATGAGAAAAAAGTAAAGAGGAGGAGCAAACTTTGGCACATTACATTTGGCTCATTGCTGTTCGCAAGCAAAATGCTAGTTAGTACAAACCAGTTACATTAAATGAATTAAAATGTTCTTATTTGTGCCATATACAGTGGAACCTCGATTTAACGAACCTCTATTTAACGAAGTCCTCGATATAACGAACAATACTCTATGTCCCAGCCAAAATCACAGTAAAATGTATGGAATAGAACCTCGATATAACGAACCTCAATATAACACACATAATCCAGAAGCCCAAACGTAAAATATACCTCGATATAACGAATTATAACGTCAAAACGGGAAAGAAGATAAACACTGAACAGATCAACAGTCAGCAAATCCTTCAATCCTTATGGTAAAGAGACAGCAACCTTTCAGTCAACGGCTTATTATATGTCGTAGACATTGGCACTATAGTATTTCCACAGAAGTCACCCGTGTTACAAATCAATCATTAACTATGACCTCGATATAACAAACATTTTGGTCGTTTCCCCTCAAATTCGTTATATCGAGGTTTTCGATATAACAAACCCTCGATTTAACAAACAAATTTGGCCGGTCCCCAGCGACTTCATTAAATTTAGGTTCCACTGTAATAAATATCTTATTAACTGAGCAGTGTTTCTGACAGAAAATTTTACTTGAGGGCTAAAGTGACCCCTGAAAACTTGTTTTAGGGCCAGTTTTTTAGGAAAGGGGCCAATAGATAATAATTGGTAAAAAATAGTCGCCAAATGCAAATGTCTTGTCATCAGATACTGGAAATAGAACAACACAAAGAGATACATGACGTAGTCAACGACCAAGACCACTGCATTATAGGGCGATTTCAAACACAGTCAGCCATTTGGAAGTTTCCAATGTGAGACAACATCATGAGAGAATCAGTGCAGCAAAGCAAAAGGATGGATTGACTTCTTTTCTTATGTTGATTGCTTTAGAAGTGAAGATCTTCCTTTCAATATGGTTTTCTAGAAAGATGTGTGTAAATAACCAATTTCCAATGTGAGAGAATCAATTCAGCAAAGCAAAAGGATGGATGAATTCTTTTCTTACGTTGAGTGTCTTAGAAGCGAGGATCTTCTTTCAATATGGTTTTCTAGAAGAACATAAGGTGTGCGTAAATAACCATTATTGATCCTCAACATAGAGAAATGAAGTTGTGATTATGCTTACTAAACCACAAGTTTTGGTCACCAGGAAAGAAATGTTTGTTGCATTGTAAATTGTTAGTTCATTGGGGACCATATCAGTCGAAATTTTGAACCTTGGGATGGCTATTAGAATACTATGCCCGGGTTAAGCCTGTATGGAGCCTTGTAGAAGTAAAGAGCTAAATTGGCCCTTTCTCCATTTTTCTGGGGGTCTTTCTCTGAATGCAACATGGAATTCCTGCAATGGCGTGGTCTGGCGGAAACACTGCTGAGCTACACAGGTCTGTGTGGGAGAATCTTGACCTCAGTCATGTGACTGTACAGACCTCACTGCATTCAGTCTGTACTCATGACCTCAGTAAAGATTCTCCCATACAGACCTCTCACTAAGTAATGTAATACAGTGGAACCCCGTTAATACGACCACCTTTGGGCCACGGAAAACTGGTCGTACTAATGGCTGGTCATATTAAAGCGGTTCTTTAAATAGGAAAATGACTGACTGTGCTTTTTTTTCGGGCCAGAATAAAGTGGCCGTAATAATGAGGTGGCCGTATTAACGGGGTGGTCGTAAGGCAGGGTTCCACTGTATTGATTGATCACTTAAGTTTTTGATATTTGATTTTGATCAATTTGTAAGGTCTTGGGTTTGATCATGATGAACAGACCATCCTTTGTCAACTCACCAAGGAGTCTTGTGGCTCACATTTGATGTACTTCCTAATAAATTCTATAATATATGACACTTGTTTTGATCCATCCACTACCCATTTCTTTTTCACCATAATAGGGGCATCTCCAGCAGCTTTAAGCAACACTTCCACTGCAACAAAAACAACATGAACAGTCATCTGCGGTTTAGTATCAATTGATACCCTCGATTAACATTCAATTGACACTTAACCCTTTCAGTACCAAACCCCTTACTTATAGATTTTACTCTGTCTAACACCAGACGATTTTACTCATCAAAGGGAAACCCCTTGGCACTGAAGGGGTTAACTGACACATGCTTGGCATCTCTGTTGACACTTGATCGCTACTTGCTTGCCATCTTGGTCAACAGTCGATCAAGAGTCTACTAATTTTCACAAACATGCCATATTTGAGTGCTTATAGATACACGAGTCGGTCTGTACTATGCCAACTATGGAGTAAATGTTGATGCAGTGCCGATTGGGTGTTGATCAAGATGCTGATTGAGTATTGATTACATGCGTATATAAATTCTTGTATTGCACTTACACATGCAATTTAAGGATAAAACAGGCAAAACCTTTGAAATTAAACACCTCTAAGATAACTTAATACACACGTAGCATAAACACTTTGACTGATTTCAGCTGCTCACTTTTCTTTGATGCTTTGCTTTTTGCAATTCAACAGTTTATGCACCAATCACATTTGAGAGAATTGTATTTGTTATGATTAAGCTATAACCGAACATGCATGTAGCTTCACACATAACAGGTCAGCTTATTTTCTATTAACTTTTTTGTCTCCTTTTCTCTATCCCGGAAATTTGGAATTTTGGACAAGAATTTCTTTGAATTAACTCACCAACAGGTAGAGTTATGGACATATTAATACTTGAATTACACTCACAGGTCAGTGAATTAAACACACGCAAAGTGTTTTAAATTTAAGACTTTTAAGGCTCATCCTCGATCATGTAAGAGCCTGTAACCCTCACCAGTCACGTAATATAGAGAAAACAAAGAAGTCAACATAATAGACCCTAACCCTAACAATAGCTACAAAACAAAGAAAAACTTCACAGGTTTTTACACCGAGGTAACCCATATACAAGTCACAAAAATATCATAGAAAACACTTGGGCTGATTTCAGCTACCCACCTTTCTTTTTCAATGATTTCTTTGACGCTTCACTTTTCTGCGCTTGGTGATTGTTTGCAGGTTGTGCTGGTTCAGACATTTTTCGTTGCCCTTCGGCCATATCGCCGCCGTTTTCTTCTTGGACGGCTCCTCCTCCAGCATCCGCCATGTTTAGAGCTTTTGGCAAAACCACTGTGTTTTGCAAACTAATGTTCTTACACCACGTATTTACCAAAAATATTGCAGGCTCAGATGTAAAAACCAAAATGGCGTTCGGAAGTCTGCAAACTTTGTGTCTTTTGTTACAACACCTACAACACTAAGGAGACGACAACCATAGCACAGAAATGCCTCGTGGAGTGAAAATTGAACGTCCCCCACCGGCTGAATCAGTTGAGGTGAAACAGTGATTCTTTTTTCGTTGATGGTTAGCCTTAGACGCCACAGTGATATGCGTGTCCGTGATGTTTATCATTCTATGCCCTGTCGATGCCCTGTCTTTATTAATGAGTATCCGTACGCACGTACCACTAGCTTTAAGCGTATGTGTACCAACGGAAGAGATACACAAAACACTGAAGACTGAATAATTTCCATGATGGCAGTCAGTAAGGTTGCCAGGTAAAATGAAGAAGAATTGTAGTTGGGTAGACAGATATTGTAGTTGGTATGCCATTGTAGTTAGGTAGATAGATATACTGGTAATTCGATATACTAGTATAGGTAATTAACTAAATCAACTGATGGAAAAACCTTGTATAAATAAAATTATCTTATCTTATCTTATCTTATCTTAATCTTCACCATGTTTTCATCTCATATCCTCTCCCCTCCCCCCTCCCCCCTTGCCCCCTTCCCAATGACGAGATTTAATTAAGAATGGTTATAGAAAATCATCTCTGAGGAATTTGCACCATCAGCATTGTTTGATCGTTTGAATACTTCTAAGAGGGTTTGGAAAGCACTTTTAATCTTTTCAACTTAGGGGTAAATTTTGACTCACCTAATCATTTTCCCTTTTCATTAATAATACTCTATTTTTAGGGATTGGAGGAACAATCGAAATCAATCAATAACAAATAAATAATAAATAAATAAATAAAAATGAGGGACAAGGGTTGGGTGGTTAGATATAAAATGGAATGACATTAATCACTCTATCATGGCTGGAAGAGGAGGGAGCCTCTAGAGGAAGTCAAGGTTGGTCAATTGGTGGATGGTTTTCAGCTGAAAAAGAGTTATCACTTCATAAAGCCCTTAAATGTATTTATTACCACTTAGAAAATATTCAGATATCAAGGACGCCAAAAGTTTTTAATAATCATTGTTTCCTAAGACTTTCAGAACCTCACCTGTTCACATTTGAAGTAAATAAAGAGTAAATCTAGTCCTACACGTTTTTATCCCCTCTGAAACAAGTTTAAGGATGCTTTCAGAATGTCCTACTTTTATTATTACTAACGTGTCAAGTAAAATAGCATCAAGGCCATATTTGTGTGTCAGTATACTGCAAGATTTGTAAGCCCACAACTTAAAGATCTTTGCATTGGTGTACATGCATCATGCAAATTGTGTTCTGACTGGTATTTATCCCTCCTGATTTTTATTGTGAAATGGTCTCATGCACTGAAAAATATCTGTATAAATCATTAGCCTCTGCAGGCCTCTACTGTTGTAATTCTTCATCCTGGTTCAACGTCAATGTGGTTGGGTCGTGCCACTGACCATCTGCCGCAGAGCATTCCTCATGTTATTGCATGGAGAAAACCCCCGCAGTGCACTGCTGATCTCCCAGACCAAAGCTTACTTGTCAGAGATGGACTTGATCATCCTGATAGTGAAACTCAAAAAGAGCTTGCTCTCAGTGTGATAGAACAAGCCATTTGGTCAAGGAAGACTTCACCTGGCTCTCGGAAACATCAAACAACAGTTTCACAGGTGAGAGGGACAAGCCACTTCATGGGTTAAAATATTTTGATTTCCATACACTTTATATGTGTTAGCTATGAAAATATTATAAACTTGACTGCATTGTTCTTATTGCACCTCAGAGTTCTTTAGTTTGAGGATAATTGATCTTTGGCATTAATTATTTACACTAGTGGTAAAGCAAGGCTCTAAGGCAGACTTAACTTACATTGTATATTATGTGAGAGGAGCTATAATTGTGCATTTCCATAGATTACAGAGGGAAAGGCAAAAAAATTAATATCTTTAAAGCATACTTGATTAAGAATATAAGGATGCAAAAAACAATATTTTGCTTCACAGGTGTCAGCATTTAATGCCAAGGTTGATGCTGAGCTTCACCATGGGGATGAGTCATCGATCAAGTGGACAGACACCAGCTCAGAACCTCCTTTCATTGTTGGTGAACCTGTAAGTCCAGTTCTTGATTTTGTTTACAAAGTCGGGACAAAGTCTGCATAATTGACAATAGGTTCATTCATACATTAGTTAGACAGAAAAAGAAATGGATGAATGATTCTAAACATAAATTTTTACAAATAAGCAAGATGATTGGAGTCAATTATCATTCTTTGAGTTTTCATGTACATGTAGCTACATGTAACTTGATATTTAAGTAATAATTTGAACCTTAAATATTCAATTATGCAAAAAAATTGGAACTGGGAAAGGCTTGCAGATAAGACACACCAGAGTTTGAAGTTCACAACCTAAAATGAACATGTTTTATTGTTCATTATTCAAACTGCAATGTATTCTTTTTATTAAGAATTACTGGCTTTAAGATAGGAACATATTCAATCCATTCAATTTCATATAACTTTTTTTTGTACTGTTTGCAACCTTAGAAAAAAATTTAGAAAGATTTTGTTCTTATTATTAATACATATTACTAGCAGTACATAGTCAGAACCTCAATGTAGATGTATGTACATTGTGTTTGTTAGAGTTTTATTATATTTAGTAACAGTAGCAGTGAACCAGAGTACACGGTGCATTTGTCGAATTATTTCAGGCTCTTTACATTCATCCCGATGAACCATATACCCTTCACTGGCCAATGAAAGGAGGGCATCTGAATCTTCACAGTGGACCAGGAGGTTCACTTACAGCAGTCTGTGCTGATCTTGAGACCTTATGGGCTTACGCCATACAGACTGCCTTGACTATCCCACTACGTGATTTAGGGGTTGGTATGAAAACTCTTGATATAAAAGCAAAATTAACCTTCAGTAATATACAATATACATGTAGTGTTCTCTGGTAAAAAAATTATTAAAAACATGAAATTTTGACAGCCAGTCTTTGACAGCTAAAAATTAGGTAGCATCAGTCAAAGACAGTAGACTGGCTGTCAAAAGCTTAATTACATGTTTTTTAATCTTTTTTTTTTACCAGAGAATGCTATATTCTACATTATCATGATCAAGTCTGGTAACAGATCTGCAACATTTCTGAAAATTTATTAACCTTATTCAAATTGGATGGCTTTATCTTTAATAAATTGGATGGGGGTGGAGAAAGTCAGAAAATATGTTTCATTTAATCACTAACAATAAATTTTCAGTTATGTCAGAAAACCACCAAAATATGTTTGAAAAGTAATCAGACATAGTAAAAGGATGGTGGCTTCTGTTTTAATTTTACCACTTTTGAGAATGTAAGAAGTGAGGGAGTTGACAATAAGCTGAGTACAGCAGTAGAACTCAAATACTCTGTGGCCGGCCCTCTCACAGCTCTTGCACTTTTGATTGACCAGTTCAAGCAGTGAGAAATTGTCAAAAGATGGCAATAAGCTGCTACAAATTTATTAAACAATAATTTATTAAAAGCTTTGTCAAGAAGCTAGATTAAGGGTGTTGTAATAATTTTTTATGATGGTGATATGTCATCAGGAAAACATCACATTCTTACATCACTACTGTTTATTCTAAAATATTATAAATTGTTATTTTACAAGTACTATCGAGCTGTTTTAGTGGTCCCTGACTCTTTTGACAAGAACCACATCAAGGAGATGATGAATATCTTACTTTGTAAACTTGGATTTTCATCTGCCATCATCCACCAGGTAAGAGGAGATCTTAATCTGTAAAGCAATAATTATCACTCGGTCATTGTTAGCTAAGTTGTATTGAAGCAGGGGCATATCCAAAAAGCTGCTGATTAGGGGGGTGCAACGCTCTCAACTCTCCCCTTTGGACCCACCTGAGCCTCTGTAAAGGACACTGCTGATGCACCCTGCCAAAAGGTCAGCATCTTGTGTTGCATGGTCTTTTTAGTGACCTGTCTTTGGCAGTTCAGAGTTCAATTTCTTTCCTCTGTTGTACATAGCCAACTGGTCTGCCGCCTGCCCCTTGAGATTTTTAACCATGTTATGAACTTTGTTAACATTTTTTGTTTCATATGATAGTTAGTTTCTTCATGTATTTGCCCTGAAAATCTTTTCACTGAAGACTGTAAGATTCAGTCTGTATCTAGGAGACTCATGGATAATATGGGAGAGTTGGCATAGATGCAAAGTTTTCTTGGTAGAGGTGACTACTGCAAGTTGCCCTGTGGTTTGGTCTTGGACATAAACTGACCCAAAATTTATCCCCTGGTTTGAATGTCTGTCCTTGTGCATTTGAAATAAAATGTTTCAATGGCTTGTGATTAACTTTAATAAGTACATGACTGTATCCAGACCTGTGTCTATTCCAAGTAACTGTATGAGAAAATACCTTGACAAAAACTGCTTGTGAAATCGAACTGAATCTTGTTACAGTGAAGGATTTTTTTCTTTTGTCTTGTCGAAGAGAAATCCTACCCAAGCCAGGACTTGAACCTAGTTCAATTTAGAATCCAGTATGGAAGACACTGGTAAAATAAGACAACTACCCTTACATCTCTAGTATATAGATTTAGGTCACCCTAAAAGCGGAGCTCCTGTAGCCCGATTAGGCTAACCCAGAATAGGTAAAAGGTAAAGTCTGCATACGAGCCAAGTGGCCCATCAGGCCGGAGCTTATCCCGGTTTCCTTAGCATGAAGCGACTGAGAGTATTTCTACTCCCCCCTGGATGGGATGCTAGTCCATCGCAGGGTTACCCCCCAGCATTAAATTAGCCGGTACCCATTTATACACCTGGGTGGAGAGGGGCACTGTGAGAGTAAAGTGTCTTGCCCAATAGCCTGCGTAGCTGGCAAGATTTCGCGCGCGAGTGCATTTGTTTTGGTTGCGAAGCCGTGAACGCGAGTGGCGAAGCCGTGAGAGGATTGGTAAAGAGTTGAGTTGAATTTCACTTGCGGCTTTGCCGCTCGCGAATTCCTCGCGGGCTTCGCCCGCGATGGAATATGGCGGCTCTGCTGCTGCTCGCCCGCCTACGCATCCCGCCAGCTACGCAGGCTACTTGCCCAAGAACAACAACACAGTGTCCCCGGCCAGGGCTCGAACCCGGACCACTCGATCCGGAGACGAGCACACTAACCATGAGGCCACCGCGCCTCCCACAACCCAGAATAAGGTTGAATTAATTTTGATTTGAGTTTTGTAACTTTGCGGTGGCATTTTGTTTGGCTTTCTATTTTGAGTTTAATAATCATAAAACCGATACACAAAACAAAAACATTTGCAGAGAAGAAACAGTTATAATGGGGTTTACTTTTAAACCTGGATTATAGTTAACAGGCTTCCGAATTTTCAACAATAACCTGTCAAATCAATTTACCCGCTGACCAGTATCACGTGACCATATCGCGGGCTCAAGTTTATGCTCATCGAGTTCACGTGTTTTATTAAAGTTGACCGCTGACCAAGTGCTGGTTTTCGATTGGATCGCGGGCTCATGTCAGGTTTATTTGTTGAAAATTCGGAAGCCTGTTAACTATAATCCAGGTTTAAAAGTAAACCCCATTATAACTGTTTCTTCTCTGCAAATGTTTTTGTTTTGTGTATCGGTTTTATGATTATTAAACTCAAAATAGAAAGCCAAACAAAATGCCACCGCAAAGTTACAAAACTCAAATCAAAATTAATTCAACCTTATTCTGGGTTGTGGGAGGCGCGGTGGCCTCATGGTTAGTGTGCTCGTCTCCGGATCGAGTGGTCCGGGTTCGAGCCCTGGCCGGGGACACTGTGTTGTTGTTCTTGGGCAAGTAGCCTGCGTAGCTGGCGGGATGCGTAGGCGGGCGAGCAGCAGCAGAGCCGCCATATTCCATCGCGGGCGAAGCCCACGAGGAATTCGCGAGCGGCAAAGCCGCAAGTGAAATTCAACTCAACTCTTTACCAATCCTCTCACGGCTTCGCCACTCGCGTTCACGGCTTCGCAACCAAAACAAATGCACTCGCGCGCGAAATCTTGCCAGCTACGCAGGCTATTGGGCAAGACACTTTACTCTCACAGTGCCCCTCTCCACCCAGGTGTATAAATGGGTACCGGCTAATTTAATGCTGGGGGGTAACCCTGCGATGGACTAGCATCCCATCCAGGGGGGAGTAGAAATACTCTCAGTCGCTTCATGCTAAGGAAACCGGGATAAGCTCCGGCCTGATGGGCCACTTGGCTCGTATGCAGACTTTACCTTTTACCTATTCTGGGTTAGCCTAATCGGGCTACAGGAGCTCCGCTTTTAGGGTGACCTAAATCTATATACTAGAGATGTAAGGGTAGTTGTCTTATTTTACCAGTGTCTTCCATACTGGATTCTAAATTGAACTAGGTTCAAGTCCTGGCTTGGGTAGGATTTCTCTTCGACAAGACAAAAGAAAAAAATCCTTCACTGTAACAAGATTCAGTTCGATTTCACAAGCAGTTTTTGTCAAGGTATTTTCTCATACAGTTACTTGGAATAGACACAGGTCTGGATACAGTCATGTACTTATTAAAGTTAATCACAAGCCATTGAAACATTTTATTTCAAATGCACAAGGACAGACATTCAAACCAGGGGATAAATTTTGGGTCAGTTTATGTCCAAGACCAAACCACAGGGCAACTTGCAGTAGTCACCTCTACCAAGAAAACTTTGCATCTATGCCAACTCTCCCATATTATCCATGAGTCTCCTAGATACAGACTGAATCTTACAGTCTTCAGTGAAAAGATTTTCAGGGCAAATACATGAAGAAACTAACTATCATATGAAACAAAAAATGTTAACAAAGTTCATAACATGGTTAAAAATCTCAAGGGGCAGGCGGCAGACCAGTTGGCTATGTACAACAGAGGAAAGAAATTGAACTCTGAACTGCCAAAGACAGGTCACTAAAAAGACCATGCAACACAAGATGCTGACCTTTTGGCAGGGTGCATCAGCAGTGTCCTTTACAGAGGCTCAGGTGGGTCCAAAGGGGAGAGTTGAGAGCGTTGCACCCCCCTAATCAGCAGCTTTTTGGATATGCCCCTGCTTCAATACAACTTAGCTAACAATGACCGAGTGATAATTATTGCTTTACAGATTAAGATCTCCTCTTACCTGGTGGATGATGGCAGATGAAAATCCAAGTTTACAAAGTAAGATATTCATCATCTCCTTGATGTGGTTCTTGTCAAAAGAGTCAGGGACCACTAAAACAGCTCGATAGTACTTGTAAAATAACAATTTATAATATTTTAGAATAAACAGTAGTGATGTAAGAATGTGATGTTTTCCTGATGACATATCACCATCATAAAAAATTATTACAACACCCTTAATCTAGCTTCTTGACAAAGCTTTTAATAAATTATTGTTTAATAAATTTGTAGCAGCTTATTGCCATCTTTTGACAATTTCTCACTGCTTGAACTGGTCAATCAAAAGTGCAAGAGCTGTGAGAGGGCCGGCCACAGAGTATTTGAGTTCTACTGCTGTACTCAGCTTATTGTCAACTCCCTCACTTCTTACATTCTCAAAAGTGGTAAAATTAAAACAGAAGCCACCATCCTTTTACTATGTCTGATTACTTTTCAAACATATTTTGGTGGTTTTCTGACATAACTGAAAATTTATTGTTAGTGATTAAATGAAACATATTTTCTGACTTTCTCCACCCCCATCCAATTTATTAAAGATAAAGCCATCCAATTTGAATAAGGTTAATAAATTTTCAGAAATGTTGCAGATCTGTTACCAGACTTGATCATGATAATGTAGAATATAGCATTCTCTGGTAAAAAAAAAAGATTAAAAAACATGTAATTAAGCTTTTGACAGCCAGTCTACTGTCTTTGACTGATGCTACCTAATTTTTAGCTGTCAAAGACTGGCTGTCAAAATTTCATGTTTTTAATAATTTTTTTACCAGAGAACACTACATGTATATTGTATATTACTGAAGGTTAATTTTGCTTTTATATCAAGAGTTTTCATACCAACCCCTAAATCACGTAGTGGGATAGTCAAGGCAGTCTGTATGGCGTAAGCCCATAAGGTCTCAAGATCAGCACAGACTGCTGTAAGTGAACCTCCTGGTCCACTGTGAAGATTCAGATGCCCTCCTTTCATTGGCCAGTGAAGGGTATATGGTTCATCGGGATGAATGTAAAGAGCCTGAAATAATTCGACAAATGCACCGTGTACTCTGGTTCACTGCTACTGTTACTAAATATAATAAAACTCTAACAAACACAATGTACATACATCTACATTGAGGTTCTGACTATGTACTGCTAGTAATATGTATTAATAATAAGAACAAAATCTTTCTAAATTTTTTTCTAAGGTTGCAAACAGTACAAAAAAAAGTTATATGAAATTGAATGGATTGAATATGTTCCTATCTTAAAGCCAGTAATTCTTAATAAAAAGAATACATTGCAGTTTGAATAATGAACAATAAAACATGTTCATTTTAGGTTGTGAACTTCAAACTCTGGTGTG
Organism: Platygyra sinensis; assembly: GCA_019787425.1. Classification (NCBI taxonomy): domain Eukaryota; kingdom Metazoa; phylum Cnidaria; class Anthozoa; order Scleractinia; family Merulinidae; genus Platygyra; species Platygyra sinensis. The sequence continues at coordinate 6,846 of JAHPZR010007177.1, read as the reverse complement.
TCTTATCTGCAAGCCTTTCCCAGTTCCAATTTTTTTGCATAATTGAATATTTAAGGTTCAAATTATTACTTAAATATCAAGTTACATGTAGCTACATGTACATGAAAACTCAAAGAATGATAATTGACTCCAATCATCTTGCTTATTTGTAAAAATTTATGTTTAGAATCATTCATCCATTTCTTTTTCTGTCTAACTAATGTATGAATGAACCTATTGTCAATTATGCAGACTTTGTCCCGACTTTGTAAACAAAATCAAGAACTGGACTTACAGGTTCACCAACAATGAAAGGAGGTTCTGAGCTGGTGTCTGTCCACTTGATCGATGACTCATCCCCATGGTGAAGCTCAGCATCAACCTTGGCATTAAATGCTGACACCTGTGAAGCAAAATATTGTTTTTTGCATCCTTATATTCTTAATCAAGTATGCTTTAAAGATATTAATTTTTTTGCCTTTCCCTCTGTAATCTATGGAAATGCACAATTATAGCTCCTCTCACATAATATACAATGTAAGTTAAGTCTGCCTTAGAGCCTTGCTTTACCACTAGTGTAAATAATTAATGCCAAAGATCAATTATCCTCAAACTAAAGAACTCTGAGGTGCAATAAGAACAATGCAGTCAAGTTTATAATATTTTCATAGCTAACACATATAAAGTGTATGGAAATCAAAATATTTTAACCCATGAAGTGGCTTGTCCCTCTCACCTGTGAAACTGTTGTTTGATGTTTCCGAGAGCCAGGTGAAGTCTTCCTTGACCAAATGGCTTGTTCTATCACACTGAGAGCAAGCTCTTTTTGAGTTTCACTATCAGGATGATCAAGTCCATCTCTGACAAGTAAGCTTTGGTCTGGGAGATCAGCAGTGCACTGCGGGGGTTTTCTCCATGCAATAACATGAGGAATGCTCTGCGGCAGATGGTCAGTGGCACGACCCAACCACATTGACGTTGAACCAGGATGAAGAATTACAACAGTAGAGGCCTGCAGAGGCTAATGATTTATACAGATATTTTTCAGTGCATGAGACCATTTCACAATAAAAATCAGGAGGGATAAATACCAGTCAGAACACAATTTGCATGATGCATGTACACCAATGCAAAGATCTTTAAGTTGTGGGCTTACAAATCTTGCAGTATACTGACACACAAATATGGCCTTGATGCTATTTTACTTGACACGTTAGTAATAATAAAAGTAGGACATTCTGAAAGCATCCTTAAACTTGTTTCAGAGGGGATAAAAACGTGTAGGACTAGATTTACTCTTTATTTACTTCAAATGTGAACAGGTGAGGTTCTGAAAGTCTTAGGAAACAATGATTATTAAAAACTTTTGGCGTCCTTGATATCTGAATATTTTCTAAGTGGTAATAAATACATTTAAGGGCTTTATGAAGTGATAACTCTTTTTCAGCTGAAAACCATCCACCAATTGACCAACCTTGACTTCCTCTAGAGGCTCCCTCCTCTTCCAGCCATGATAGAGTGATTAATGTCATTCCATTTTATATCTAACCACCCAACCCTTGTCCCTCATTTTTATTTATTTATTTATTATTTATTTGTTATTGATTGATTTCGATTGTTCCTCCAATCCCTAAAAATAGAGTATTATTAATGAAAAGGGAAAATGATTAGGTGAGTCAAAATTTACCCCTAAGTTGAAAAGATTAAAAGTGCTTTCCAAACCCTCTTAGAAGTATTCAAACGATCAAACAATGCTGATGGTGCAAATTCCTCAGAGATGATTTTCTATAACCATTCTTAATTAAATCTCGTCATTGGGAAGGGGGCAAGGGGGGAGGGGGGAGGGGAGAGGATATGAGATGAAAACATGGTGAAGATTAAGATAAGATAAGATAAGATAAGATAATTTTATTTATACAAGGTTTTTCCATCAGTTGATTTAGTTAATTACCTATACTAGTATATCGAATTACCAGTATATCTATCTACCTAACTACAATGGCATACCAACTACAATATCTGTCTACCCAACTACAATTCTTCTTCATTTTACCTGGCAACCTTACTGACTGCCATCATGGAAATTATTCAGTCTTCAGTGTTTTGTGTATCTCTTCCGTTGGTACACATACGCTTAAAGCTAGTGGTACGTGCGTACGGATACTCATTAATAAAGACAGGGCATCGACAGGGCATAGAATGATAAACATCACGGACACGCATATCACTGTGGCGTCTAAGGCTAACCATCAACGAAAAAAGAATCACTGTTTCACCTCAACTGATTCAGCCGGTGGGGGACGTTCAATTTTCACTCCACGAGGCATTTCTGTGCTATGGTTGTCGTCTCCTTAGTGTTGTAGGTGTTGTAACAAAAGACACAAAGTTTGCAGACTTCCGAACGCCATTTTGGTTTTTACATCTGAGCCTGCAATATTTTTGGTAAATACGTGGTGTAAGAACATTAGTTTGCAAAACACAGTGGTTTTGCCAAAAGCTCTAAACATGGCGGATGCTGGAGGAGGAGCCGTCCAAGAAGAAAACGGCGGCGATATGGCCGAAGGGCAACGAAAAATGTCTGAACCAGCACAACCTGCAAACAATCACCAAGCGCAGAAAAGTGAAGCGTCAAAGAAATCATTGAAAAAGAAAGGTGGGTAGCTGAAATCAGCCCAAGTGTTTTCTATGATATTTTTGTGACTTGTATATGGGTTACCTCGGTGTAAAAACCTGTGAAGTTTTTCTTTGTTTTGTAGCTATTGTTAGGGTTAGGGTCTATTATGTTGACTTCTTTGTTTTCTCTATATTACGTGACTGGTGAGGGTTACAGGCTCTTACATGATCGAGGATGAGCCTTAAAAGTCTTAAATTTAAAACACTTTGCGTGTGTTTAATTCACTGACCTGTGAGTGTAATTCAAGTATTAATATGTCCATAACTCTACCTGTTGGTGAGTTAATTCAAAGAAATTCTTGTCCAAAATTCCAAATTTCCGGGATAGAGAAAAGGAGACAAAAAAGTTAATAGAAAATAAGCTGACCTGTTATGTGTGAAGCTACATGCATGTTCGGTTATAGCTTAATCATAACAAATACAATTCTCTCAAATGTGATTGGTGCATAAACTGTTGAATTGCAAAAAGCAAAGCATCAAAGAAAAGTGAGCAGCTGAAATCAGTCAAAGTGTTTATGCTACGTGTGTATTAAGTTATCTTAGAGGTGTTTAATTTCAAAGGTTTTGCCTGTTTTATCCTTAAATTGCATGTGTAAGTGCAATACAAGAATTTATATACGCATGTAATCAATACTCAATCAGCATCTTGATCAACACCCAATCGGCACTGCATCAACATTTACTCCATAGTTGGCATAGTACAGACCGACTCGTGTATCTATAAGCACTCAAATATGGCATGTTTGTGAAAATTAGTAGACTCTTGATCGACTGTTGACCAAGATGGCAAGCAAGTAGCGATCAAGTGTCAACAGAGATGCCAAGCATGTGTCAGTTAACCCCTTCAGTGCCAAGGGGTTTCCCTTTGATGAGTAAAATCGTCTGGTGTTAGACAGAGTAAAATCTATAAGTAAGGGGTTTGGTACTGAAAGGGTTAAGTGTCAATTGAATGTTAATCGAGGGTATCAATTGATACTAAACCGCAGATGACTGTTCATGTTGTTTTTGTTGCAGTGGAAGTGTTGCTTAAAGCTGCTGGAGATGCCCCTATTATGGTGAAAAAGAAATGGGTAGTGGATGGATCAAAACAAGTGTCATATATTATAGAATTTATTAGGAAGTACATCAAATGTGAGCCACAAGACTCCTTGGTGAGTTGACAAAGGATGGTCTGTTCATCATGATCAAACCCAAGACCTTACAAATTGATCAAAATCAAATATCAAAAACTTAAGTGATCAATCAATACAGTGGAACCCTGCCTTACGACCACCCCGTTAATACGGCCACCTCATTATTACGGCCACTTTATTCTGGCCCGAAAAAAAAGCACAGTCAGTCATTTTCCTATTTAAAGAACCGCTTTAATATGACCAGCCATTAGTACGACCAGTTTTCCGTGGCCCAAAGGTGGTCGTATTAACGGGGTTCCACTGTATTACATTACTTAGTGAGAGGTCTGTATGGGAGAATCTTTACTGAGGTCATGAGTACAGACTGAATGCAGTGAGGTCTGTACAGTCACATGACTGAGGTCAAGATTCTCCCACACAGACCTGTGTAGCTCAGCAGTGTTTCCGCCAGACCACGCCATTGCAGGAATTCCATGTTGCATTCAGAGAAAGACCCCCAGAAAAATGGAGAAAGGGCCAATTTAGCTCTTTACTTCTACAAGGCTCCATACAGGCTTAACCCGGGCATAGTATTCTAATAGCCATCCCAAGGTTCAAAATTTCGACTGATATGGTCCCCAATGAACTAACAATTTACAATGCAACAAACATTTCTTTCCTGGTGACCAAAACTTGTGGTTTAGTAAGCATAATCACAACTTCATTTCTCTATGTTGAGGATCAATAATGGTTATTTACGCACACCTTATGTTCTTCTAGAAAACCATATTGAAAGAAGATCCTCGCTTCTAAGACACTCAACGTAAGAAAAGAATTCATCCATCCTTTTGCTTTGCTGAATTGATTCTCTCACATTGGAAATTGGTTATTTACACACATCTTTCTAGAAAACCATATTGAAAGGAAGATCTTCACTTCTAAAGCAATCAACATAAGAAAAGAAGTCAATCCATCCTTTTGCTTTGCTGCACTGATTCTCTCATGATGTTGTCTCACATTGGAAACTTCCAAATGGCTGACTGTGTTTGAAATCGCCCTATAATGCAGTGGTCTTGGTCGTTGACTACGTCATGTATCTCTTTGTGTTGTTCTTTTTCCAGTATCTGACGACAAGACATTTGCATTTGGCGACTATTTTTTACCAATTATTATCTATTGGCCCCTTTCCTAAAAAACTGGCCCTAAAACAAGTTTTCAGGGGTCACTTTAGCCCTCAAGTAAAATTTTCTGTCAGAAACACTGCTCAGTTAATAAGATATTTATTACAGTGGAACCTAAATTTAATGAAGTCGCTGGGGACCGGCCAAATTTGTTTGTTAAATCGAGGGTTTGTTATATCGAAAACCTCGATATAACGAATTTGAGGGGAAACGACCAAAATGTTTGTTATATCGAGGTCATAGTTAATGATTGATTTGTAACACGGGTGACTTCTGTGGAAATACTATAGTGCCAATGTCTACGACATATAATAAGCCGTTGACTGAAAGGTTGCTGTCTCTTTACTATAAGGATTGAAGGATTTGCTGACTGTTGATCTGTTCAGTGTTTATCTTCTTTCCCGTTTTGACGTTATAATTCGTTATATCGAGGTATATTTTACGTTTGGGCTTCTGGATTATGTGTGTTATATTGAGGTTCGTTATATCGAGGTTCTATTCCATACATTTTACTGTGATTTTGGCTGGGACATAGAGTATTGTTCGTTATATCGAGGACTTCGTTAAATAGAGGTTCGTTAAATCGAGGTTCCACTGTATATGGCACAAATAAGAACATTTTAATTCATTTAATGTAACTGGTTTGTACTAACTAGCATTTTGCTTGCGAACAGCAATGAGCCAAATGTAATGTGCCAAAGTTTGCTCCTCCTCTTTACTTTTTTCTCATGGGGCTTTTTAGCACTTTCATTAATAACCATTGTTAGATAAAAATAGTCAGCGATTTTAGGTTTTGGTTTGCAAGTTATTTCACTGCAAACCTTGCTGGTCTAGATGCTGGTCTACATGGTAAAATCTAGACTGCTTTCGAGATCAATTTCAGCCAATCAAATTTGTGAATTTTGGTAGTTCCCAGTCCTTTTGAGACAGAGCCATGTAATAATGGATATTTTATGTTGATTATTCATCAACTGGTCAAAATAATCAATAAACATTTTAACAATCTGCAAATAAATATCCATAATCCAAGGGTTAGGGTCACAATCAATGACTTAACAGTGATGTAGACCAATAATTACTAATTTACTAGGCTATTATTAATTTTGGTCAATTAACAGAGTGAAACTAGTATATTTACATCCAGACTGGGAAAACCAATCCAGAATCACATGAAAAATGATTAAAAACAGTCTTAGTTGAGAGGTGGAATTTCGCTCGATCTTAATAAATTATAGGGCTGTATCTTACAGCCTTTGACAATCCACTTTAACCTTCTCTTCTGTCACTTTTCTTTTATTAATGGTCACTTGTGTACATCAGCCAGTAAATTTTCATCCCAACAATGTGCAAATCTACATGTATGTCTACTAGTTGAATGGTGTATGTTGTAGATCAGGTTTCAATGCCCTCTTGGTACTAACTCCAACACATCTTTCATTTCAGTTTGTTTACGTAGGTCAGTGTTTTGCACCAACTCCTGATCAGACATTACAGAACTTATATGATGTGAGTAGATCATATTATTTAAGAAATGGAAAACATTAAATTACCATGTTTCTATCGAGCTTTAGTATAGATAGTAAACTTACACAAGCAAGTAACTGTCCAAGAAGAGTAAATTTAGAGTTGTTGTACATGAAAGCCAGTCATGAGCTTGTTACATTCAAGGGTTCTACTGCGTAAATCGGCCCTGAGAATGCGCATGTTAAAACCTGTGTGTTTATAACTCTCTAAAGCCACAAGACTAGTAGAGCATGTTGATTGTACAGGTTTAAGAAATCTATCTTTTCAGTTGATAACTAGAATAAGTGGGTGACTTGACATTACATGTATTTTCTTCAAAGTATTCTCTAAAAGAAGTAGACCATGTTCTCTGTATACAATGTACATTTATCTCAAGG
>JAHPZR010007175.1:97500-100000 GCA_019787425.1 Platygyra sinensis | reverse complement strand
CTCTATTCGATAAGTACCAAGAAAGGAAGAGCCTCGCGTGTTTTGAAGATGGCGGCTGAAGACCAGCGTAAACGATGTAAAATGCTACTCGTAAAGTGAAACAGCGCTTGCAATTTTTCATACAGATCAGGTATGTTTTTCATTTTGTCATTAGATTTAAGTTGCTTGCAGATTTTTGCGACAATCACAAAAAATATGTCGTTAATCTTCACGCTATATACTTGGGATTTAATCTGTTTTTAGTGTTGTGCACGATCTGTGAAAAAAGTGCACGGGGTTGTTTTGATTTGCGATGTGCTGTTCGTAACGGCGGCCATATCTACATCTGTAATTGATGTGTTCCTAGGTATTGAGATGGCGGATGCTGGTACCCATTGAATCAAAACAGCAAATTTATGTCGATTTTGTGGCAAGACTGCGTCTTCGATTCAAAAAGGACTTCTGCAAGACCTAAAGAAAAATTCAAGCTTGAATTCGAACGACATGATATCGACATTGAAGAGGACAGCGATTTTATTCATCCCCGCCTAATGTTTGCCTGACGTACGTGAGGTATTTTTATCGCCTGAGACGGTCAATCGGCAAACGCATTAAAAGGTAAGTTGCCTATATTTTTTAGTCCAAGATTCAATGTCCACACATTCGTGGTCCTGAGATATTTTCAAGAAATGCCGGCCAAACTAGGTCAGTTTTCTGGCACACCAGTCATATAATGAAGCTTATCGTTGGATTCAGCGAGTGACAACAATGGGGTAACAGGCCTACCCAACTCCTATCCGCGTTTAATAGCCGCTTTAGGAAGTTTTGCTCGAACTAGTGTATCTCTAAGGATCTGCCCCTTTTGTATGGTACGATCTGGGGATCTTTGAATATTTCGCTAAGCAAAAATCCTGTGGTTTTGGAGGACATAGGTCATATGTCAGGTTGGCTTCCGCTGCAATCAGCGTGAAATTTGTAGAATTTGACACCTCTGTTTTTTGCCAGGTTTCTTCTCTCTCGGCTCGTTTGTATTGCCAGATATGTTTTAAGCTCTCTAAATGTTAGCTCTGGAGGAACAAATATTCCGTGAACATGTTAGCTACTTGCATTTTACGTGTTACTACGCCGAGCCTGGCTGTTGAATTAACTGTTACAAGTTATACTGTTTGTTATCACGCAAACTAAACGAAATTAAGTTGCAGCTCTTCAAGATGTATTTACTGTTACGTTTTCGTTTTTATTTACTACAGATTGTTGAACAAGCAGCTTCGCCCGCTACCAAGAAAATGAAGCCTGTGGGAAAATGGAAGCTATTATCATATTAGTGTCAATAAACAACGCTTTTGTGAACAGAATATTTGTTGTCTACCTTCGCTGTGTCATTTTACTCGCGGAACAAATATCACACGGTGTGGAAATTAAATTCGCAGTAACTTTGGACGAAGACAGTTTTCTTCCATACATTTCTGTTTTTATTCCATAATCTCATAACCTATTATGAAGCAAACCTAAATTTAATTCAATGACGCTGCATTGTGATGTTGTGAGTAGCCCCTTTCATCGCAGCGCCTCGTCGACCGGCATATTGAATTATACACTGTTGCTACCAAATAACGTCACGTGAACGAAATCCTGTGCAACGATTGGTTTATGGTTTGTTTTGGTGAGGTTATCAAAAATGATAACGATCCCGGACTGTAATTTAGTGGCTCGACGGCTAGGCGGTTCGCCAGTCGCATTGACTAACGAGCCGCCGAGCCACTCGAGCGATACTTCTTTAAATTGACTGACGAGCCACCGAGCCACTCGTTTAATACTTCTTTAAAAGCGGTCCTGTATTCTGTAGCTTAGCCAATTTCTTTAAAGCTATCGACGGCTTTTACCATGTCGTTTTATGAACTTTAAAGTTGACGGCTGAGTGATTTTTTTGAAAAGATACGGTAATTTTTTGACAGCCATTGTTATATGCAGTCCTGTGCTTCAAACAATGGCTCACTAAGCAAAGACGCGCCATATTTGAACGCACTTCCAACTCGCAATTTTAAATGTCAGTTTGATAGTCATTATTTTACTTCGATTTACAAAGTAAAGACGTGATCAGTTAAGAAAAACGTCAAACTTTTATTTCCCGTTGCTCACTTTTTTGAAGCCCGTCTCGCTTACTTAAAAATCGCTTTTCACTTCGTATCGGGAACATGTTCCCCTTTAAAAAAGCTGGTTTTTCCCAATTTCGAACGCAAAAAGATAGTCCAAAAACATCGTAAAACTTCCTATTTGTTGGGTGCAGTTGTAGATATAGCATTTGTCATGAAAAGCCCGTTGCTCGAAACATTAATTGGGACTTAGCAAAGTCAGGAAATCGAGTTTTATCAATGCCCTGCAGGCAAATTAGGGCCTTTTCTCTCTTATTCTTGGCCATTCAAACTGCATTCGTATTCAAATTTTGCCGCTTCGGTGCTCATGGATAAGTAATGATGTCCGGCTATTCTACGCGATTGGGGCTTTCTTGGACAGCAGAAAG
>JAHPZR010007175.1:77500-92500 GCA_019787425.1 Platygyra sinensis | reverse complement strand
AACCACAGCACAATAGATAAAGAAACAGTCATCTTATCCGTTTCCTAAGTTGTTTTAGAATGATGGATTTTACTGCGTGGCTGTGAGCTAGGGTGAAATGTGATAGTGAATGGAATTCTCTTATTATTCTCCTTCTGAGACGTTTGTAGTGCTGACTGCCGATCAATTTGTTGGGCCCGATGATGGCCTGCTTGAACAACAGAGGCAGGATAGCCACGTTTGTCGAAAAACTTGCACATTTCTTCTGACATTAAGGAAAAATCAGAGTCCCAACGGCTACAAAGGCGACGAAGTCTAAGAAACTGAGAATAAGGAATGGAATTTCTGACATGTGATGGAAGTGACGATGAATACAGCAAATAACTATGAACAATAGGAAAAAAAATCCAGAATATCATATACCCAAGCAATGGGTGTCAATTTGCTTACTAAAGACATCCCTCGGCTGAAAGGTTCAGTCTTTGAGAGCTGCAATGTTTTTCCCCATTTCTGCTTATTGGTTCTGTTTTAAAATTCCTTCGAGAACGGAAGGCGCGGTGCACTATTGAGGTACTGGATAGGTACCCTCAGGCCTTGCTGGTGGCCTATCCCCGCCGCAGCAACAACCCCTCGAGACTGATGTCGGATCAGTCGAGTCCCGGATAGCCCAGCTGTTTAACAAACAATCCACAGTTGAACGTCAGAAATCTCGATTGCTCGACCAGTTGTGTCAGTTTTTAGCTACGCTGCCAATGCTCAAAGACCTTATGTCTGCCTCTCCTCACGACTTAGTTCGTCTCTTGGTGTGGAAGGACAAAACTTAGGTCCACTCTGTTGGATGCCCTTGTCGGGGGCTCGCGCACCCCTCTCAGTGTGGTTGCCCTAATCGACTTGCTGCCGGTTCCATTGACTCCCTAAATGGCAGGCTTAGAGCTATTTTCAAGGAAATTGATCTGGCAAGGGACTGGGAGGAAAGGATTGGCCTGGGAAACCTTGCTGATTCTTTGTTGGTGCGGACATGCCTTAAATTAAATGCCAGCAACCGCTGGTCTCATTCCGAAACAGGCCACCCCATTGTTCGTGGATAAATTTGCAAGACAATCGGACCACCTTGATAGACAGCTTGAAGCATGTAAAAGTCACTGTACCCGATTAAGATGTATATCCTGTCCAGAGATCAAGCCTATTTCAAAACCTGGTTTTTCTCTGGGGACAGACCTGGAGACCTTGGCGAGGTTCGCACAAGTGAAATCCTCAGGTTTCCCAATGATGATGGGTTACTCTTTACTACCACACATGGGGAAAATCACTTCGTAGAAACAGATCGAATCTTTTCGGAATTAGAAGATGTGCGAATGTCAAAATTTGTCCTATAGCGGCGATTGAAAGATACATGGCTACCACACGTGCCATGCAGGTTGACCAAACTCATGGCTTTCTTTTTCGGCCGACAACCACTCGGCAGAGTGCAATCTCTCCGCTTTATCTGTTTCCGCGGAAGCAATGAATAGCAGACTGAAAACGTACCTCAAAGAGGCTGGCATAGATGAAGGTGAGACGGCACATAGCTTTAGATCTGGCTGTGACAAAACACTGGCTCTTTCGGGTTCTGTGCTGGCGCATGTTATGACCAATGTGGGCTTGGAGAGATCACATACAGCTACCTATTACATGCAGCTAGTGCTCTGCTGACAGAGGAGTGAACAACCCGGAACTTTTAAATGCACACGGGCACGATGCAAAACATGGCATTTCATTTGCAACGTTAATAAATTGTCGGGACCCAAGCGATCCATTAAGATCACTGATCATTTAGTCACGCAATCTTCTTCCTTTGCGATAGTCTGCTGAAGACAACGGAACATTCCTTCCCTTTAACAGGGTTTGGCCATGATTTTTCTTGGGGACAGTTTTTTTCTGTCCGCAGTTCCCTTATCGCGACAACGACATGATATTCTGGATTTTGCGTAATGTCGTTTGTCTGGTTTTGAAGCATAATGTTATAGATAGAAACCCGGCAGCCGGGAAGTGTTTTTTTAATGGCATACACACTCCATGTTAACTTCCCATATAGTTTCCCTATATACCCATATATTGTATGTAGGCTAGCATAAAGTGGTACATACTACCGCATTGAAATATGTATAGGGAGACTATATGCCTCGAAGTTAATATGGAGTGTATGCCTTTTAAATATACTACATACCGGCAGTCTGACATTGTTCTAGAATTTCCACGGAAAAAAACTTATCCAATCCTTCTTAAAACTGTAGATCTTTGTTTAGAAATGTCAAGCGATGTCAATTATAATCTTGGTTTTTTTATAGTTGAGGAAATTTTCGAGCTTGGGAATACTATAAAATCTCGATGTTTAGAAAAACTTCAGTCGTACTGAATGTATTGAGGAATTTCTGACCGGGTATGTAGTCAAGTTTTGAAAAATCTGATCGTGCCGTTGAGTCTACTCATTTCTGAACAATTATGGAATACTCTCACAGGGTTCAAATTTTAGTTTTTGTAGAAATTATTCTCTGAGAGTTGACACCGGAGTCAGAGTACGAAGCGTCGAAACATCGAGATTTTATGCCGCGCCCGTGCTTGAAAATTTCTCAACCACAAAGCGCGAGCCAAAATTAATATTGAAGTCGCTTGACATTTCTAAACGAAGAACTACATTTAAAAGAAGGATTGCTTTTTTCGTGGAAATTCTACAATAATTTCAGACTGCCGGGTATGTGATATTTTAAAAACCCTTCCCGCGTGCCGGGTATCTGGACGTGGGCACTATCAAAGTTATATCATTTATTGGCATTAGTTCAGTATTCTTCGAGCATGACGCAGACTCGTTATGACTCATGGTTTCGGTTTCGATTTGTTTTTTATGAAATTTAGAATTTTTGGGGGGTATTTTAGATCCTCTCAGTCTTATATTTAGCTATGATTTGTAATATATACATTTCCATTTGTCAGTGTAGTTTTTATGATGGGGAGCATCCCTCGTATGGTGTCTAGCGCGCTTTTGGATGCTTCCCTCTCCTCCTACACTAATTTCGTTATTGTATTGGAGAAACGCCAATAAAAAATAATAAATAGGTCAAGCGTTTTACCTGTGACACTGGCCAATCTGCGGAAGTTTGGACTGATTAAGTATTCATCTGAGGTCATCGCTATCTGAATTTAGTCGATGATTCGGTCGACCAGTCGATTACTTCATCACTTAAGCTTGCTCAGAGCTTCACCGTGCTGATGAGACCCAGCAAAGTCGAAACAGCTGTCTAGTGTTGCAATTCTTGGCCTTCAGTTTGGACTCTGTTATGTCGTTGTTCCGTTAAGCTTTCTACGAGGTAACAAGCCTTGTATCATTGTTATGTTGTTATTTTGACGATGTATCATAATTATAAGGATATATCATCGTTTCTTGAGATATACATGGTGAATTCGATATATAGCGTATTTGGAAATTGTATTAGATTTACGGTATATATTATATATGAGTAGTTTTGAACACTTCTAACCCCACTTGCCTGGGGAATATTAATTAGTCTGGCGGATGATGAGAGGAAGTAGCCGGGGCTTGAAAAAAAAGAACAAAACAATTAAGAGGAGCCGGGGGGAAGGGGGGTGTTACAGTAAAGTCGTTGCATAGATTAGATGGAAATGAATTAAAGTGCTCACTAACGTTTCATAGCACCATTTCATTATAAATTGGTTCTCGTCAAGGCTGAGCAAAGAATAAAGCCGACTGGGCTGAGATTTTGACGAGAGTATAATTTTTTTGTTGTCAATTTGTAAAGGCAATCGGAATCATACTTTTAACCGTTTGAAGTCTTCCTTTCTGCAGATGGCAAAACCGGCTAAAAGGAAAAGAAAAAAATTCTAGCCCTTTGCTCGATGCTGATAACATTTCTGCAAGACTTTTTTTATGCGCGTGATATCAGACGTAAATTAATTAATGCCTGCAGGTTGGCTTTAACATCATCCCGACAACAAATACACTTAAAACTGAAAATAGAACTTCCATATACTATAGCCTAAGAGTTTTCACAAGAATATTTTCAGCCTAAAATCGGTAGAAAAATAAGAATGTTCAGCCTCTACTGGAAAAACAATATTCTTGTAAAAAGAGACGAGAGACTACTAGTAACATAATTAGCCGACAAGATACGATACGATCTCCCATTATCCTCTGAGAAGTGCACACTACATGTATAAGTCTTTGACCTTCCCTTCTGCCCTGGGCTAGCCTCCCTAAGTTAACAATGGCATGGAACAGGCTTCACCCCCCCCCCCCCCCCCCCATCTCCTTATGAATGTTTCCGACCTAACATAATTGCTATAGTTACCTAGTACCTGGACTCAACGCTCAAATTAGAATAAATTAATAAATAAATAAATAAATAACTAAATAACTAAATAAATAAATAAATAAATAAATAAATAAATAAATAAATAAATAAATAAATAAATAAATAAATAAATAAATAAATAAATAAATAAGATATGCACTGCTGTAAGTTTCCGCCCATCCTCAAAGTTGTAGATATTTATAGAATTGGAACGTGTCCAGCGAATCGGCAAGATAATAATCTGCTGATTGAGTGTCACTGTGACGCAATTTCCTAAATATATTCATGGTGATTGTGTGACGGTACCAGAAGCGGATCGGCTTCGTGGCCCTGTGAGCGGATTTATAGTAAATCTAAAACATGTACAAGTCGATGGAAGAGAACGAAAACCCTCCCGCATCAACACAAGGTATGATGAATATCGATAAATTACATTTATTTAGATATTAACCCTAGCTCCATGCAATACTGATCAGAGACAGACCACTCATGTCACATCAGACCATCTTGCTGTTCGTTCTGTAGTTATGCAAATACATTCATTTACTCCAATTTGTGGGATTCCCAGACGCAAAATAACCGCCTAGTATGGCATCAGAAATGAATATTTACTTCCAGAAGTTGTCATTTAAACATTATATAAAAACGTAAGCTTACAGAAGCATTCTTTTCCGATACACAGCAACGATTATAATTGACCTTCGTGAATAGCATCAACTATACTAGTATCGCGTACGGCTTCTTGATAAAACGATTTTGACGCATTACAGTTTCGCTCTGACAGTTCACAACATTGCAAACATTACGCATCAAAATCATATCTTTGAAGGCTTCAAGGTACAGTTGGGAAAAGATTTTACAATTCTTCAGGAAATTACGCAACTGTCACGCAAATAGAAATATGGACTTATAGGTCTTCATCGACGATGAAGCTGAACGTTCGAAACTTCAACAATTCAACACTTTGTTTGTGCAACTTATAATTTGTACAGAAGTAGAAAACAATTTCCTTTTCATCTAACTCGCGCAGTCAACACAACAAACATGCGATCTAAATTGTGCACTCATTTATTTTGTTTGAAATGAACACTGTATATGAATTGTGCACGGGTCTATTTCATGCCTGCACACTACAGGAGACAAGTTTTAAGTGTTGTGTTGCAGATGTATGGTGATCGCCTATCACTTTTGCGAGAAACTTTCTTTCGAGAGATATCTACTGGTAAATAATTTTCCGATGAGCAAATCTGCGGCGAAAAAATATTTTCGAGGTACGCAAATGTAAGCCAATGAAAAGCGAGTTTAGAACAATGTCGTTTTCATGATTGATATTTGAAGTGATGCTATTGGCGGATGTGGTACCAACATGGCGGCCTGACGCAGGATCAGTATGGCGTTTCATCTTTCGGTAAGTCATTTTTTTTCTTCCTTCTTCTGCATGAGTTTGTTTCGTTGTTGGGTAGTTTTGCTGTAAAGTAGTGCCCCTTATTGATGTGGTGTATATTTGTTTGAATTTCCTCTATTTCTCGCGACATGATATCTTTCATGCCGGTTCCAACACGATCGAAGATAATTCTGTCGGATAATAATATTTTTGTGGTTCGAGTGAAGCTCAGAACTTTGTATTAAAACAAAAGGCTTCGACTAGTTAATGCTCCTAGTGTGTCCACACTCGGAATTTGCTCTGTTTAAGTGAAATATTTTCACAAGTATAACTCGAGTAAGGACTGTAAAATTAATATTGGGTTTCGTCGCCAGTTGTTTTGGTGCAATTTTGTTTATTTTTCCCTTCACCTCAAGTGGTGAAGCTGATCGTTGACCTGAATTACTACAAAATGATAATTGCTCTTGCCGAAAGTTGTTTTACCAGTTTGCTTCATGTGACTGGTAGTTTTTTTTTTTTCGGCATGCCTGGTTAAGAATGTTGATAATTACATTTTGTACATGTATAACTTACTTGGCGAGCAGTGAATTTTTGTAGGCTACATAGTTGTGATTACGTATATCAAATTGTAGCACAACTACGAATAATAATTAGAATTTTCGTTCTTTATTTTAATTATAACTTTTCAGTTTTGTAAACCTTCTTTCTTTCAGTATTGTTTGACGTGGCAGTCCTGATATTGGTGTAGCTGTATGGAATGTTCAAACAGACCGTTCTGCGAAACACGACCATTGAGTACATCAGAATGGGTGATCGTGTCAATCCTTTATCAGATAATGCTGAGAATTTAGGTTATTTCTTTAACAGATAAGTACTTGCAAATATATGTACATGTAATCAAGTCACAAGTTTATATTTTTAATTGTTACAGGACTGAGTAAAGTCCAATTTTGTTGGTAATTAATCATACAATCATGTATGTCAGCTGATTAACATATATTATAATCAGATGACTCTTGAATGATGAGTGTATTTTAAAATTATGTCAATAATTAGAGTATGATTAGATAGTATTAAGCACAATTTTACCTTGCTGATTTTTTACCAATATGCACAAGAAAGAATTACATGTACATGTAGCTTTTCACAAATACTTACTTACAGTGTGCAAAAAAGTAATATCCAGGCATAACTAATCGATGATCAATGACTAGTCATTGATTATTGGCGATGATCAATGAGTAATCAATGAGTAATCAAAGCCCAAAAATTTTGTGGTTTATCGATTACTCATCGTTGACATCGATTACTCATTGATGTAATTGATTATTCATCGATGACCCATCTATTAGTCATTGACTATTATACTGCGCAGGAAAGGCACTTTTATTGCTTTCTTGTACCATCTTTTTCGTTTGTGATTTTTTTAGCTGCATTAGACGAAGTTTTGCCTTGTATCTCAGAGAAATTCCTGTCGACAATGTCGAGGCACAAAGTGCTAATCACAAATACAGATGATTCGCAATTGTGCAATATTTCACTTAACCCAATTCTTTATTTAGTAACAAAACACTGAACATGCAGTAACCAACCAGTCTGAAAATGAAACTAACAAGTACGCTGATAAGAATCGACTACGTGGTTATTGATTTCTTTTGGTGGGTGTTTGTAAGCAAAGTAAAACTGCTTCGGCTTAGGCAAACATCCGTCATAAGCAGTTACATAACCAGCCTGAGTGTTGTGGAATATTTCAACAAGTTCCAATTTTTTGGCCTTTGAGGTAAACGCAATTCCTCTATCTTTTAAGAGTTGTTTTTAGAACCCCTATTGTCATATTTTCGGCAGGTCCCTGTTTCATACGTTCTAGTTTCATTCCTTTCTTTCTCTTGAACTTCCTTCAATTTCTTTTGTTACATCTCCAGTCTCTGCCGGTGGCCCTCAATTTCTGAAAGAATTTTGTCATCGAGTAAAAGAATGCCTTCAGAAGATGGAGTTGCTGGAATTTTTTGGACAAACTGAAACGAGTCCAGGACGGTGTACTTTCGTGAATGGCACATCTCGTTTGAAATCTTGTTAGAATTTTCACAGTGCGGGCTACAAACGAAAGAATTAGCCACTAGTCTAATGTGGTCCATTTTCGATATTTCCTAACCAAATAATGGATGGGCATTTTTTCCTCTTGTAGGAATGGTTGTCATTCTTCTTATTTGCCCAACAAGAAAGTCGTGTTTGTTCCACAGGCAGACTATTTGTTTGTGCCTTATAGGTTTGCGGAATCAGTGTTCTCCCCACTTGAGAGAAACACCTCATACCGTTTATCATGAGCAATAAAAAAAAACGATTTTGGCATCTGGTTGAAGGAATATAAAGCCTCCCTTGCTGCCAGGCTAGAATTTCGGAAATATGGTAGATTGTCCCTCGTGGCGCACATATGAATGAGGATTTCTTTGAAGGTGTTTTGAGCCAGCATCACCATCCGTCTTTTTTAAGTTTTATTTTCCAAATACCATTTCGGGAGAATCGTCGCTGAGAACGTGGACATACTGTAAGTTGTACTCTTGTGCGGAAATTGCGATTCTATGGGCTCCGTCGCTTTGCACATTAAAATCATTTTGTTTTTGCTTTATAGGAAAGAGAAAGCGAGCTGCTTCATCAACCGCAAATAGGAGGAAGAAATTTTTCGCATTTGCAGAAAATGGCCCTTGAGGCCTTGTACCGGTATAAAGAGGGCAAGTATCCATCGCACGGAGTTATTGAAGAATTTGCAAAACTGAACAACCTTGACGGGCAACCGTCAAGGTATGGTTCAACAACAAACGGCAAAGAGATAATGGAGAATGGCTTCTGAAGCTTAATTTCTATCTACTACTAGCTGAAAAGACCTGGAAAGAATAAGCCTGGACACGTCTGTTTACATTTAAGTTGTTTTAAGTTTGTTTTTTCTTGCCAAATACTGTTTTACAGCAACGAGGTAATATCGATGAGTAATAGCTGAAATCAATGACTAATCAATGCAATCAATGACTAAGCGATGCAATTGATGATCAAAAATTTTGTGGCCCATTGATTAGTCATCAATTACTCATTGAACATCGGCAATAATCAATGACTAATCAATTGATTACCTATCGATTACCTATTGATTACTCATTGATTTCATTGGCAGGCCATCTGATAGGGTGCGGAAAAAAACTGAAAATTATGCGGAAATTTTCGGCAATATTATGCGGAAGAAAGTGATGATTATGCGGAAAAGACGCCAGATTATGCGGAAATTTCTACAATTTAATAAAGTTGCTCCCATGGCTTTTTCCAACATACAAAATACACGTTAACGTCTTACCGATAATTTTAGTCATTTATGACACGTTTGACCTTTTGCTGCCATTCGTGGACACGTATTTCTTCGTTCAGCGCAATTTTTCATGGTTTTCGTTATTGTGTTTGTCCGAAGCTTAGTAACCAGGCATTAATTCGGACGAGAAAAAACTGGACATCACTAGAACTAGAACCCAGGCCCATCACCAGAAGATGCACGGAACGCCTGGAGGCTTAAAATTGTTTACGAACGAAAAGACGTGTTTTCGTCGCTGTTTTGGGTGAATAACTTCTTCAAAATGATCAATCTCTTCGATATTTTTGCTTCTGATGATGGTAATCAGTTGCTTTCTCGCTTATATGTAGCAATTTTCTAGTTTTATGCGGAAAAATGCCCCAAGGATGCGGAGGATGCGGAAGTAGGCGAATTATGCGGATCCGCACCACCGCATCCTGTCAGATGCCCTTCATTGGTGCCATTGATGTCATTGATTAGTTATGCCTGGTACAGTGTAATATATACTGTTCATTTGCATGCAATACAATGTCTTATGTCTTATTTAACTCCACATCATGACTCTCGCACTTTATTATCTAAACACTGAGGTAATGAAGCAAATATACACACTCTCTTTAATAATTCATCATGCATCTCTGATATTTTTGTAATTAAAAATCAATAAATGTCATTAAAAAAACAATTATTAGCACTGATTTCCTGCTCTTAAATGTACATTCTGAAGCATGATGTATAGTTCTGGCTAGCCTGCGAACAGGCTCCCAGCGAGGTCGGAAAAAAAATTCGGCGAGCGAGTGGGATGCGGGGGAGCCTGTAGACATTGTTTTCAATGTACCGTTCCGCCCCTTGGTGATTAGCCTGTTACATATCTGTCAAGGAGGTAATTAAACCTGCCAAAATTGATGGGTTTCCCCGTGCTGATGAATCGGCTTTTTATAACAGTGTACTGTAATTGATGGTAAATAAAGTGGACAGGCCAAACACGACTCCTACGAGAAAATGAGAAAACTAGAGCCGTTAGATGGTGCTGGGCGGCAAGTTTTAAGAGGTCTACAATCAGAACTAAGCCGAACAATGGCATATACAACACGCAACACAGTCGACCAGACTTGCGCGTAATGAGTTAAATTTAAATCCTGTGGCACCAGAACAATCAAAGGAGAAATAAACCTATACATCGAGCTCCATGAACATAAGCTCGATCAGATAGCTGCAGGGAACAATAGAAGGGAGAGGCAAATATGACACCCGTGATAAGAATCTACCTACTGTACTTGCAAACAGTTCTATCATAGCCGGGCCCGGCGTCTCAATATAGAATGCGAGTAAGCAACTCTGCGTTCACGGTAAATGTCATATTTTGTCCCTTAAAAGCAAATACAACACGCAGATAACAGCGGAAATCATGCAAACCTATGACTTCTTTTAAAAATTTGCCACATAGCACGATCTAACGGCTCTAGTTTTCTCCTTATAACACAATACGAAATGCCTTTCATGAACAAGAGTGAAGCGACAAAAAGGTCGAAAGACCGAAAAATAAACGGCAAATCAACAAATGGCACGAACCGTAGGAGTCGTGTTTGGCCTGTCTATCTTATTTACCACTGTTTACCATCATAGACGCGGTAGCAATTGAAAAATTAGGCTCTTCCCGAAACCAGTTTGTAGAATTCCGAAAACATCGCGCTTCTACGCCACAGTTTCAAGGCATAGCTTCTACTCACATTTCAAACAAGAGATATGACGAAAATGTTGCAAAGAATTGCTCAAAGCTGCTTCAAATTCGTCGTCAGTGAACTGTGCAGTGCACACGGAAGCCGTTGTTGATGGTCTCGGCAAGAATTATGCTAATTTACAAGCAGTTGTCAAGATCAGTCAATTATTTATCTCAGAGCTGTCAACAGTCATCGACTCAACCAATCAGATCTTGATACCAGGAGCTGGTATCATGGAACGGCGGCATCAATGGAATGTCTACAGGCTCCCCTGCGCACTCCCTCCTCACCAGACCGCTCTCGGTTCGTCCCCGCTCGCCCTAGACTACACTCGGCTATCTCGCCCTAAACCCAACCGAACCGGGAGACTGTTCGCAGGCTAAGTTCTGGCAAGTGTATTTCAAGCCTGCAAATAATCTTTGCTTATAGGCTAGTCATTTGTCAGGCAAGGGGCCATTTTTTACCGGTTTTAGTATTTTTGTGTATTTTGTATTTCTCAGGCTTTATCTTGCAAAAAGGGTGTATATTGTTTTTTGGGCTGATTTTCATTTTTTGTAGGATCGAACTAATTTTTGGCAGACTGACTTGGTTGGACATGAAAAGCATTGTTCTATTATTGTTTTATTGTCGATTTGCACTTCGTTTTCGAGATATAATGCAAGAAAACTCAGTTTTGCAGGTGGCATCTCTAGGAGTGAATCCTTCGAAGGTGGATTTCGACGAGACACAAACTTAAACGGTTACTCTTGGCAGAGATAGCAATTAAATACTTTCTAGTTTTATAAAAGTACTAAGGTACTAAGTTGAAGATAGTGTTAATAACTAATACATGTACATGTAATCTGTCAGGCATTTTGGGGTGCATGTATCTAGCTTTTCTGCAGTGGAAGGGTAGGGAAGATATGAAGGAGAAGGGAGGTCTATGAGACTATGCAATGTTATTGCATAAGTTTATACAGTTGCTTAATCTCCTACAGTCACTGGCCATTTTGGCGATTTTCCTACTTTGCTTAGTACATGTACCTACTTTTGTTGTCAGAGACAGGAAGTTTTTGGAATTCTGGAACTTTACCAGAACATTAATTTGTTTGGTGTTTCATTTATTAACAGCGGAAGACAGTGTTTCAAACTCATTTGAGTTAAGTGCAGAAATGGACAGTATTGGCAGCGATAGAAGGAGATTTTCTCCAAGAAGAGATCTAGCAAGCACATACTTTGATCAAAGGATACCCATTCCACAAGATGAGGTTGTAAGTCTTTTACTGAAATCTAACCTGAATTTCAGCTGCTTCCTCCTCTCGCTAACTCGGGGAGAGAGACGTCTGAAAGTACAGGTTGATAATGCGTTTGCCGGCTTTTCAACCACCATCTGCATGCATGCATGACCCCGAAATCAAGAAAATCTGCACACGAGCATACAAATTATTTCTACATGTCATTTTCTTGGGGCTATGGACTAAACATATTCTTGAACCTATAAAACTTATAACTTATCACCTTACAACATTATTGTGTTCGACGAGTGAACGGAAGCCTAATTTTGTTGTGTGATTATGCAGAGTTAGTTGCCCTGTGTAAGGTTATAGTCTGGAAAATCCACATTCCTGTAAGGACACAAAAATTGCCACCCCGGTTAATTTTTTACAGGCGTGTGTCAAGGGATAGTTATTAACTCTGTCACGGCATAGTTATTAACTATGGTCATGGCTAGTAAACTGGTACCGTAAGTGAGACGTGATGAACATGTGAGCATGTGGGCAGGCAATGTTAGTAGCAACCTCGTTCCCAGGGTCCTCTTTCTTTTCTTCAATGTGCTCTCAATCTCAGAGGTAGTGTTGGATTCTTTCGTCGTGGAATTTTGAGGCTGACTTAGTATTACATTCAATAGTCCTTTCCAGTATGATGTTATTTAAACGTTTGTTCGGGCTCACGATGAGCTTGTTTATTTTATTTGTCCGCGAACACAATCACCTAGGCTTTGGGATGTTAACTGTGGAAACAGCTGTATTAAATCCCCGGGCTGTATTGACAATTGCGACAGAACAGGTCAGTAGTATCTGCTTGAATATTATTTGGAATCAGTGGAAGAGTACTCTGAAGGAAAGATCCATAAGAGTGAACCTGAACCAGGGAATGGAAATGTGTGTGTACTTTGTTATATACTGATCAGACTAATGGAAATACTCAAATTAGTCGCACAGAGTTTTGTTTACCCGATGAATGAGCACATGATTGCAAATGATTACTCAGTTATATTTGAGCTTCCTGCTTAGAATAATGTTCGTAAAAAATATACTTTTACAAATTAGCTTTTGCGCTTAAAGATTACAAGTCAATGTGACAATATAATTTAGCACGAAATTTGAAAGCTGATGTCACTTTTTTAGTCCTATTAAATATGTGAGTCTATGGAAACTGGCCCTGTCACACAATGCAATCTTCAATCAGACTGGCACTGAAATAATTTATCTTATTTGTTTTTTAGAGGTTGAGAGTCAGCTAGGGAAATCTTTTAAGGTATTTGTATAAACATTTATACGGCGTCGAACACACCCTCATAATCTTTGATTACTGCTAATAAGGTTTATAGAAGTTTTGTTCAGTCCGTAGCCCCAAGGCAAATAAGTTCTGAAATAATTTAGTTCGTGTGTAAATTTGCTTGCTCTAGGGGTCATTCATGCATGCAAATGGCCATTTAGAAACCCCATCTGCCCGTCTTCAGTTACAAATTTCAAGGAATATTTAATTTTAGTGTATTTTGTGAGCTAACTGAGCATACTGAAAGTAAAATGATAATTTTTACGAATGAAATTTCATAAATTACCACATTTGACTTAAGTAATGTCACCGGATAGCATTATCGTCCAGTGCTTTCAGACGTCTCTCTCCAGGGCTGAGTTAGCGGCGAGGGGAGGAGGCGGCTGAAATTCAAGCTAACTGAAATCTAGTAAAATTGTAAATAGTGCTGCATATTTTTAACTAGTATTATAATTTTTAATGATGTGACTTACTATATTATATGCGTAATAACAAAGGTTTCTTCATGTACATGTACAAGTAACTTGTGTGCTAGTGTCCAACAGCTACATTGTACATTGTACATTGTACATGTGTATTAAATGAATTTAACATACTTACTGGGCAAAGCCATGCTATCTGCCTCCTCACTGCAACTACATTTATAAATGTGCATTGTAATCCAGTGAAACTTGCTGATGGTATTACATGTCGCAAAGTTAGTTTTACTTTATCTTTCTCTTTAGCAAAGCTATAAAACACTTGATTCACGCTTTAACTGTTTATGTTCGAGTGATGATGCACACTTGGGCAGTTTAGAGAGTACTCAAGGAACTCGCCCTTCTTTCCTGTCCTCCCACTTCCCACACGCATCACTTCAAAGCATAAATCAATTGTTATTATCACAATTATACTACTACACCATCATGCTCAATTCTAACATGTGGATTGGTGTGTATGTTGGGCTCAGTAAGGTACAGTTATCAGGATGGGCCAATGTGTTGTGTTTTTGAGCAAGATACAATGCAATTTACTCTCAGAATGCCTCTCTCTCTCTCTCCCATAGGCTTAAATGTGATGGACTAACATCCCATCCCAGGGGGAGGGGGGGGGGGGAGGGGTAGACATACATGTACATGCACATGTCTTCTACAGTGTAGTTCTTTCACCACTCTGATATACATGTATGAGATACAGTATTCTTGATTTAAACATAGTTTTGGATCATTTGTAGTTTATTGTTAATTTTTAATTCAAAATAATATTATTTTTACTGCTCTATGTAATAAAAATAATATTTACATGTACAATGTATGTTTCTCAACCTTTTGTCATGTAGGAGAACAAATTCAGTTTCCGTCGTTTGTGGGCTTTCACTGGTCCTGGCTTCTTAATGAGCATAGCATACCTTGATCCTGGAAACATTGAGTCAGATCTTCAGTCAGGAGCTGTGGCAAGATTCAAGGTTAAGCCTGTAGATAATCAGAATGCTAGTGCAATTTAACATTATTTTACTTTGCAAGTGATAATATTATTTGAAAATCCGTTTGCACCAGCCTTAAGATAAGTGCAATTTGAAATAATTTTCAGATATAAAAAGGTACAGGCACTATTAACATTTTAAATTCTTGTTTACTCAATTAACTAGCCTAGTGCAAAAGCTAAATTTAAAAGGAATTTGTTTTCCTTTGAGGTTAAAATTTAAAAACAGAAAAAAAT